>WAAB01021906.1:192336-234695 GCA_013389865.1 Piaya cayana
CTTCTTTGTGAACATTAAAGTGTCATTTCAGTGCTTGCCTGGGTATTATCAATTTCATCTAAGAAGTAGGTGAAGGTCTCTGAGGAGAAGTGCTATGCAATTGGTGCTGTGACACAGCCAGCCAACACCACCCTGGCCAGGATTTTTCTGGTCATAATCAAAGTCTACTTCTTTCATACTCAAAGTTCCTTCAATAAAATATGGACATGGATGACATTGAACAGGTAGTTGATATTATTGTCACTTTGACGGTCAGACCCTCATATCATCTCACTAGGAAGTCTGAAATTTTAAGTGACATGTGCCTCTTTTCCTTTCTATCATGAGCCTCATTTTTTTACTCACTGAGAGCTCCATCTTTTATCTTGTTTATTTGTTTACTGTCCTAAAGTGATTTTATTTTCTATTACAGCAAATTTCTTGAGTGTATATGTCCTATTTGGAAACAATGGGAGAATGCATTTTCAACAGTAAAACACAAAACTACGAAATCAGCAGTAGTTTGACATTTCTCCACTATGAAAAACAAATGAATGACTGTGAATTTCAGTTGTACTACACTAATTGAAGAAGGATGGAATTTAAACACAGTTGTCAATGAGGAGGAGAGGTAGTAGTAAGGGAGTGTTCCTGAAGTAGTTACATGTCTTAATGAATGTGAGGAGGATAATTAAGTCTTCAACCATTTTTCCATGATAGATTTAAGTGCAACTGGTGCATCTGACTGAGAAATTAATCCTGAACTTGCCTCAGTAAATGTCCACTAAAATTTTTAAGTATTCAAAAGTCTTTTTTCTTCAAGATTTCCCATTATCTCTCTTGAAGCAAACTTGAAATTCAGGTATAAAGATGCTTGCTTCCAAGAATGCTTTTAAAAGGAAGATTATATCCCTGAAATAAAAGTGGT
This sequence comes from Piaya cayana, assembly GCA_013389865.1. Taxonomy (NCBI): domain Eukaryota; kingdom Metazoa; phylum Chordata; class Aves; order Cuculiformes; family Coccyzidae; genus Piaya; species Piaya cayana. The sequence goes on from WAAB01021906.1 coordinate 193,244, forward strand.
GAAATAAGCCTATAACATCCTGCCTAGTAGCTTCTGAAAGTCACACTGGAAAAACAACATAGCAAGATATATGACCTAGTAAGCTCTAAGGTTTTCAGCTAAAGCACTCATGCCAGATTGGTTCATGAAACACCGCTTTTGTCTCTGGGTTCATCCTGGACATTTCTAAGGTTGAAGCCTAAATTTAGAATCGTAGAATTACCAGGTTGGAAGAGACCCACTGGATCATCAAGTCCAACCATTCCCATCAATCACTAACCCATGTCCGTCAACACCTCATCCACCCATCCCTTAAACACCTCCAAGGAAGGTCACTCAACCACCTCCCTGAGCAGCCTCTGCCCGTACCCAATGACCCTTTCTGTGAAATTTTTTTCCTAATGTTCTGCCTAAACCTCCCCTGGTGGAGCTTGAGGCTGTTCTCTCTCATCCTGTCCCCTGTCAGGTCTCACTGGAATCAACGGAGAATGATGGAAAGTATGTTGTCCCGGATACCCATGACTTTTGGCTGTCTTGAGTAGTAAAGCAACCTACATTGACATATAACCTACTTTACATGGGATCAGTGAACCTAAGATTTTCCATTGTATCTTTTGCAAATCTGAGGTGGGAATGAAGGGTGGAGTCTGTATTTTAGCCTTGGCAGGATCAAATAAGCTTAAAAAAAGTAAAATTAGCAGTAAATTTACTCCCTCCTTCACCACACATTATTTCTAGCAGTTTAGAAAAATGAAGCAGATTCAAAATCTTCCTCATAGCCTGATCTTCCAGGCCACTTTACCTTAACCATGAAAAATAACTTGCAAAAAGAGGTACACATTACAACATCACATTTAGAAGAATATAAAAGATCCTTTCTACTATATTGCAATGATGCAGTTAGGTTGTTGAAATAAAAGAAAAATTACATTACTTTTTTATTTACTTCTTTTTGACACATACAAATGAGCTTTAAAAGTATCCTTTTTTCTTTGCTTTTTTATTTAGGGATCATTAGGCACATGTATTGTACACTTTGTTACCTGTCTGAGCAAGAATTAATGTTTCTAAAAAGAGAGAACTTTTAATTCAGGCAGGTAGAACCACAGTTTTGTGTAAGATTTTATGAACATCCTACTGAAATAGTACATTTTTTGTCAGCAATGTGAGGATTTCAACAACAAGCATTTATATTAATTTTGTACACAACTTCAGTTTTTTTCACTTGCTGTGGCTTATGACTCAAAGTTTGGCAAGATGCTCGGCTTGTACTGGACTGCAGAGGAAGCCAGTATTTAACCTGGATGTCCCTAATAATTTAATGCCATATTTAGTGCTTAATTTCTGTGAATAGGTGCTAGATTATTGTCGTTCCTGCAGATACATCATCCTATATATGAAACACCTATTTATGCTCAAAAAAAGACAGACAATAAGAAAAGAAACTTTGGATAATTTCTTTAGAAATTCCAAGGCTGACGTGCATAATGGATTATGCATGTACTTTTTTCTTTTACCCTTGAAACAATGAAGTTGTGGCTTTTGTTGTCAAGAATCAAATATTACAGACAATAATATCAATTTGCTGTATTCGTAGGAGTCTATGATACTGCTGAAAGTCATTTCTGATATTTACAATTCAGTAAACAGTCACAGTGGTTAGAAAGGCCTAGCTGCAATCCTTCTTTTCTTTGATTCTATTCAGCTTATATCTTGACATTTCTTTGTTCAGTATCAGCAAGTGGGAGGAATAAATGTATCGCCTCCTCTTCCCAAAAACTCTAGGGAAAGTGGCTCAGAAACTTCAAACTACATATTATGTTCTTACCATCTTCAAATATAACCCATCCAGCAATGGTACACTGCTCATAATTAAGTACTATGTAGTGCATTAATTCCTTTGGGGTTGTTGCTAATTATATCCTAGTATGATTTTCTCAAAGATATCATACAGGCCATTGATAAACAGCTGAGGAGAAAAATCAGGGGATTAACGGCAATTATAGCAAAGTGGTTTGCTATTAAACTAATTGAATAAAAAGTAATTGGATTATGTATGATCTTCAGCAGCTCCTAGACTTTAAACTTTAATTAAATTATCATATTGCTCATTCAAAAATGGAGTGGTTGAACGTTAGCTGTTTTGACACTACCAAAGCAGGAGAAACAAAAAGCCAAATACTTGTGCTGCATGCAATGCTCACTGTTAATATGGTACAGAAACAAAACGATCTCTCTTGTCCAATTCAGTCGTTATGCTGAACATCTTATTTTTCATATACTTTCTATTCAAATATTACTCCTTGATTGAAAAAAATCATGATAACTGGCAAAGATTCTCCTCTTCTTAAACAAGAATCTATATTACATACATTAAACAAAACCTGATTACCTAATTTTGCCTGAAAATTTTGTCAAATGAAAATATATTTCCTAGCAGAGAATACATAAAGTGTCCTGGGCAAGTAAGAACAAAATAGCTGATTTTTTTACTCTTTTCTTAGCAAAAAGAAAATCTCAAATAAAGAATGGGCTTGATCATTCAGAGTAGCAAATACTTTTTGTACATACAAAGAAGTTGTCCACACATATATGGGTACTGAGCTTTGCAAGCACAGCAGATGTTCTTTTTGGGTTCATTATACCTTTGTGCCATGCTTTATGGCTGTCCTTAAATGCTAAAGTGTGTGTGCAGCAGGTTATTTTAAAAAGATCATAACTGTAGAAAATAACTGGCTGTCTTACATAAAGACTCAATATTTTCATATTACAGATGTTGTAAACTCTGATGTATAATCAATAAAAGCAAGGCTAAAACATAATGTTGTCGATGACATTAGCAGAGTTAGACAGGACCATTGAGATACTGTTGGAAAACAAAATAAAAGATAAAATGCAATCAAAGCATTGCTCAAAATTTAAATATTGTAACCTCTGTGCCTTGTGAAGGTCTTGAATAAGGCTATGAACTGTCTTGCCTGAAGCAGTAAATAAAAATTTGTAGAAAGTAAGGACATTCAGCATTTTACAGCATTAGACATAATTCAGAGTGGAGGAAATCAGGATTTTTGGATTGAAAAAAACTCTCCTTGTCTCTGTCTTGTTCTGAGAAGAAAACTTCCTGTGAGATGTACTCATGATGGTTTAACTGGAATTGAGGAAGCCAGACCCACTGGCTTTCAAATTTTCTACCTCTGAAAACCAATTTTACTAATCTAAAAGCAAACCTAATATATATGGTGGGCTCGAGTTCATATTCCAAGCTTCTGTGGAGGAATAACTAGCCTAAGATCAGCCTATCAACATTTGTATCACATTTATTAAATTGTATTAAAAATAAGATATAAAATGCTATATTAGCTTATAGAACGCATACAAACACTTAAAGTTCACTTTGACATTACTTTACCTTACTTGATCTGTATTTCTTCTTTTAATCTCTCTATGGCAATTTCAGTACTATAAGCCCAGCGTTCACAAACTATCACGAGGTTCAAAGAAGTTCCTTAGGAAGAACCTGTCAAAGGATCCTCCACAGAAGGATCTGTATGCAGGTATGCTACATTGCTTACTCAGAGTCTGGTAACAGAATTAAATTGCCATCCTGTTTTATTCATCCTCTCAAAATTATAAAGTATTTTACAAAGTCCATACTATCACTGTTAAGGTGATATCACATGTACACATGGCTTCAAACCCATATACATCCTTCCAAGTCGTCATCATAGGCTACTGATGTCTGAGCATTACTGATATATAACCCTACAAATGCAGAAAGGGGAAGGACACAATAGCTTAAATCTTATCAAAAGATTAATGAAAGAAGCTCAAAGAAAAGTTTATAGAGATGATGAAAAAATCAAATAAGACAATAACAGGAAGAGCAGGTGAGCACATGTGAACTGTTCTGAGAAAAACCAATTTAAGAGTCAGTCAAGTTGGCTACATGGATATAAAAAGGCAAAATTTCTCATTGCATATTTTATATATAAGCATATTTTATAGGGGCAGATGTTTCAATTCAAGAAAAAGAAGTTAGTTTTCCCACATCACGTAACTGTAGTCTGGTCATGTAATTAGTGAGAAGTCAATTTGGACCTATTCTATGAGACCAGATTTGTCTAACACTTCTAACATGGGCAATAAGATTTCAAAGTTTATGCTGTACATGAAAGGAAGTGAATGTAACAAGACTGAAATTGGAGTAATATGCTCATACTTTTTGGTTTCTAAGCCTCACAGCTGAGTCCCAAACTAACCAAAGCCTATTGATCAATTTGTCAAGCAGACCTGTTGAGAATGTTACAATAGACCAACTGAGACATAATAAAAGAGTGCATTAACTTTTCACAAGCGTATTTGAAATACAAGGTAGGACCTACACAGTGTTTCTCAGAGAACAGAAGTTAAATTTAACTGTTACATTGAAGATGGTTTCGGAGATGAACCAAGAATAAAACCAACAGACCTGGATAACATAAAACTCTTCCAGGTGTCAGACAACATTCATCAAAGTAGTTTGCAGAAGTAAATAGTTACTAACTAGTTTTTAGTGTGTTGTGGAAGTACTTCAGTATTGACTGAGTTCAATCATTGATAATCCTGTTTTGGCTAAGTCTTGATGTATATTAAATGAATCTTCAAACTTAATGTCATTCTACTGACATTATCATTGTTATCTTTTACAGGACAGTTCATGGTCAATCAACACTGTGACCAGATCAATTTCACTTTAAAAACATCTTCACTATCACCTGCAATATTCCATCTTTACATCTGGAAGGCTAAAGCACACAGAAAGATCATATGTAGGCTTCTCTCATTCAGCACAAAACCCATAAGAAATAAAGACAATGTTTTTGATAGGTATACATCCAGAGTATTTTCAGATTTCAAGGGCCAGTAACATGCTTGTTTGTACTTAATACGTAGTGTATGGTTTGGTCTATATTTTTATGGCACTTTTTATCACTATAAAATGAGAAAGTAATGTAAAATATAGGTAAGTTTCTCTTAAAATAGAGATAATTAATACTGCCTGACAGAAACATTGCACTGTGTATTATGACTTTTGTGCCAATGATTACGAATGCATTATTAACAGCTACAAATTTGAACAGAGGAAAAATAGTCCTTTCAGACAGATCAAAGATTTAAAAAAAGATTCCCGATGAGTTGTATTCCAGACTCCCTGATGTCTGTGGATTTTCAGATGCAATATAGAGGCTCACTTTATAATAGCAGTCCCTGACATAAAATTTAGAACAGGTTGTAGGTTTTGTACTGTACCTTTTAAACATGCTAGAGATTTGTTTATACCTATTTCAGCTAAGCAAAGTTAAATTCAAATTTCTAAACTCCTCAGAACATAAATCTGACCCTAGCATTTGTATGATTAGTATTTTGTCTCTTTGCTTACCAAAATTAATCTTACTGAAAAAGTCAAAGAATCCAATGTTCCACCTGAGAGATATATAAAAATATTCTTACAATACTAATATGACTAGGAAAGATAGAGACAGAAACAAATGCTTTTGCAATATTGGGCACTTATTAGTATCACATGCCATGTATTGAAGTTCTGTTTCCCTGTAAATTAAAAGACTGCAATAGTGGAGACACTTTATTCAATAATATACTTTAAATTTAGTTAGAAAAATCAGAACTATAATCAGATTTTTATAAAAGTAAAAAATAGAGAAAATGTCGACAATCCCATTAAATTTTCTGCTATTTTTCTTATAGATAAAAGAATACAATGACAAACAAGATTTGACTATTAAGCTTTTAATTTTAAACAATTAGTTTCCAAATATCCTTGACAGTCCAAAAAGGTAAATAAACCCAGAAAAAGACAGACAATCTGTTTAATCTGTTGCCCTTATTCACAGATAAATATATTGAAGCCAGCAGGTGCCGGAAAAAATGGCAAGCTATGTCATAAGGCAAGCATAACTGAAAAAGAAAAAATAAGTAACAATCAAAATTTAGAAACGTCTAAAGCATTATGCAAGCTGGTGAATGGACAGTTTGATATTTCAAATTGAGACTTTTGCTTCTCCTTTTCTTTTTCTGCTGTCATTATTTTCTCTGTATTGTCCCATTTCTATACTATGTAGTCATTCATCCTATGCTTTTTCATGCTATAGTGAAAAGTGTAGGGCATGTAAACATATTCCCAGTTTTGATGAATAAGGGTGTAGTTCTGCTTTCTCTTTTCCCCCCCTGCTCTTATTTGTTAAAAAAAAAAATCAAATTTTCATATACCTTCCACACCCAGTAAGCAAACAAATCTATTAGCCTCCTACAGTAGGAGAGGCCATACTAATTTTCTCAATGTGGGAATAATATATCTAAGAAGTATGATTTCACTGCAGGTTTCCAAAAAAATTTTTTTTCATATATAATGAGCAGTTTCTCTGATAGAAATGGCCAAATAAAGATTGATCAAATAATTGCACACAGAAAGGACAGGTATGCATTCAGCAGTGAGAGGGAGTGGCTGGATACACCTTTATATTTTTTATTTTCAGAGGTGTTGGAGCAGCAGGTACAAGTTGATACAGGCCTTGTATACATTAGAGGAAACCAGCCTTTAAGACTTTTATAGAGTGCCTCCAAGAGGTGTGGATAGACTGCCTTCAAAATTCATCAGTGGCTAAGAAAAACATGGAGAACATAGCACCTTGCAAATAAATACCTGAGTGTTCTCTGAGCTTTCAGATTTCTTTGGCAATTGCTGCTAGCGCTCATCTTAGCAATGGAAAAGTCTAATGTCCATACTTCCCACAATCCACAATGAGTATTCAGGCAAACACTAGACTAAATTTCTCCCATAGAAGGAAGCTAATAATGTGAAAGAAGGCTCACTACATCAAGACTTGCATCCAGGTATGAAGACCAGTGGTCTCATTCCATTTGGAACTGCCTTTTCTTTTTTTGTGATAATAGATCAAAGTTATGAAAGACATTTGAAAAGTGATTAGATTAGAAAACTGAGAAGAAAGTATTAAAGATAATTTTTAATTCAGAACTATATATTCCTGTTCTTTGTGATTAAATATAAATATTTGTATAATTTGTATTCCTTTCTTTAATGTGTCAAATATTTCAACCATTTAGGAAAACTACCTTTCAGACTTGTAGCCTTGCATGGCACATCAGAGCTTATAACAATTTTTACTGCTAAGTTATCACCCCTTGAAGACTGACATTATAACGAAAGTGCTGACACAACCTTTACTATAGCAATGCTGCTGTAATAAAATTTATAAGGGGGAATCAAGTCTTTGGGATATCTCAGGCATTGTCATCTCTCAATACATTTCTTGGTGCCAAAATGGATCAAAATATGACAATTCTGATGATTATATTATTGTAAAAGGTTATCAAAGCAGTGCTGAAGAGAACACTGAGGTGATTTAATTTGGAAAATCTTTTTTTTTTGTTCTTTAGAGAAATACAAAATTATGTAATTTTTGTTGAAAAGAGAAGGTAAAAATTGAACTGACGAATGGTGATCATTGTAGACTACAATTATCATTACTTCTTATTCTTAACAAAATGTGGCATGGCCTAACATACCACAAAAGGATCAAACCACCAATAGTTTCTTTAAAAAAGTAGTAATCAGAGATGCATATAATACTGAATTTTTACTTAAAAGGAAATAGGTGCTGCAGCACAAAGCAAGAAAATGTTAATCATATGGTGATAGCCTATCCTCTCAAACTCAATTCATTCTGGAGAAGGAATTGGGGAATACGTTACTGGCAGTATGAAAAATATGAAATGGGAAGGCAAACACTAGTTTTCCTTTTGAGGAATTCTTGTTAGGAGTTGTAGATGGATCACTTAGTATGCTAATTGAGTTAAAGAGCACTATAACTGTAAATGCTAACTGAGAATCTTCCCATTTGCCCTTCAGAATAATGTCTGAACATCAATTAAACCAACTGCAACTCAGCTCCAGACAAAGGTACTATCAAAACCAATATTCTATGTAGAAGGAACACACCATGTACACAAAATTCGTGCTGTCCTATATTGTCAGTTCTGAAAACACATCTTTATAGGCATGTCTCAGTCACAGATGTTCAGACTGAATAATCTGAAGACACTGCTGAGCTTCATATAATATCCTGAAAAGTTCACAAATTCAGCCATGTGATATGATTTTTAGATCCCCACAAACAACAAACAAGAAATGCTATAGCATTTTCTGGAATGCTTTGTCTTTCACATATTTTGTGATTATATATCAGCATACAGCTTTTAATCTAGTGTGTTATGTTGGGTGCTTTTTACGTTTGAGTGTGATGTGGCAGTATCTGTCTCATGAAGCTGTCAAGTATCAAGTAAATGTCATATAATTTGTGATCTAATTCAGCATTATTTCTATTACTCATTACACAAACCTTATCAAGTTCCTAATCATGAAGTAAATCCTGGAGGAAAAACAAACCAGAACTGCACAAATGACATTGTATGTAACTAGCATGGTTTTTATTACCTTTGATAAATCATTTTCTACAAAAGTTGAAAGCCATCATGTTAGCAAATTATAAACACCATGCCTAGGAGGTAAGAAGAAAATAAGAACGACAATTGTAAGGGAATAATAAACGAAGAAGCAAAAAAGCAATCTCAAATATTGAAGGAAAAAAGACATTGTGTGATGCAGACCAGATGAATGTTACTGATGGCTAGAACAATACAAGCGTTATGGTTTGTTATTTTTTTGTCTTGCACTGGGAAGGTACAACAACACATTTTTTTTCCTGAAGAAACACTGACATGCTTCTTAAGTTGTGTATTTGTTGTAGTAGTTGAATATTTTCCAATATTTCCATATTCCAAGGAGTGAATATGTGCACAGTGTAAAGAAAAAACACAGTTTCAGGATTAAAATTCTGAGTCTAATACTCTCCTAAACATTAAAAATAGATTAATTATCTTTCTAACTTGAGCTGAAACACTCCAGAATGTGGGATTTTTTCTTTTTGTTTTCTTTTTTTTTTTTTTTATTACAGGGAGGGGCAATTAGTGCAATCAATATCATAGCAAGTCCTAAGAGTTAATCTGAATGAGGTTGTTGAACTGAGTAGAATTCCACTTATGAAAACTAAATCAGACAATTGGCAGATGTAGAGGTACAAGATGTAGGCTTTTTTCCACTTTTCAAAGTTGAAAGATGAATTAAAGTGATCCTTTTTCCAATAATAATTTACTTAAAGATGTAGCTAGGTTTCACTTCAAATCTAAAGGCTCAGCAAGCACAATAGTTGTATATGTTGCTGAAGAAATAATACTCAGAAAAAGGTACTAAATTCCTATTTCTCATCTTGGTGAACCTTTTAGTTCACATTTGGGAAGAATACTGCTGTAGATGGGTTTTGTACTCAGGCTTCTGCGCTCTCTGGAAACATGTCAGCATTCCCAGACATGGAGAGGCAGAAGAAAGAAAACACCACTGATTCTAAAACAATTTAGAAATGCTTGTTTACTAGAAAAACTCATACGCTAACAATTTCCACAATGACCACGTGGGGACTCATTCCCTTTCAGCTCAGAGAATTAATGGCTCTAGCTTGCAATTGTATTACCTTGTAGCCACCCAGTGACAGAGTGACTGACCTTGCATGATTTGCGTGGTAGTTCACAGCCTTTTCTGTAAGTCTAGAAGCACAGATTACACCCTCCTTGCAAAGAAGACATGAATGTTTGACAGTGAGGATAACATCAAGAGAGCACGTACTGCCCTTTCCACAGAAAGAGATTACAGGGCCTTGTTAGGCTGGAACACAGATAGTGTGTGGAAGCAGCTCAATTTTATCACTTGTTTCAGAGAAAGGTAACACACAAAGAGTTTTCTGGGGTTTGGTTTGAGTTTTCTCCTTTCCCCCACCCCACCTCCCATGTTCCCTCCTGCCCTATGTGAAGGATAAATCAGCTTGAACACAAGTCACAAGAACAGGATGTCATGTGGGACTCATCAGTAAGGAATAAGCTATGTTATGTTACCATCTGGAAGGCTGCAGAACAGAAAGTCCTTGTCTTTTGGGACATTAAGTCTCTGGAGTCTCTGGAATATAGTTTGTATGCCACTATCTCACCGGAGCTTTACTCCTCCTTCTCTTCCAGTACTTCATACTGAAAAGTTCCAGATTTTCAGGTAGATTAAAACATCCAGAATTATATACATTTAACCAATACTTTCAGTTGATTATATGGTTTTAAAATAGACAATTAGGGAAGCTTTAGTGTTATGCATTTGAGAAAATTGTATTATGGAAAATGAGAGATTCATCTCATGCTGTTCATGTGTTGATTTTTTTTGTATATTACCAGGCAAATAAACCACCACTGGTGGTATCTGAGAGGTTACCCACTTTAATCTGTGCTGCTGCTGACATCTGGTCAAATTATAATTATTATAGTTGTTGTTGTTGTTGTTATCAGTGTGCACATAAAACTTGCACATCTATCTAACACTGAGCAAGGAAAAATGTTTTGTGACTTAGATTAGGGGATTCTTGGTCTATACATCTAAACCTCTACACACAGAAGCACACCTGCTTCTTATTTCTGCATCTCAGGCATTAACGCATACTTGTCTCTCTTGTTTCACGCTCCTGTATAAGACATGAGAAAGTAGGCAGCAACAGTGACCTACCGAGCAGCACATTTCACTTCTGGAATTCTGCATTGAGTTGGCACATTAAGTTGTTTAACTCCTTTTTCTTCTCCTTTAGCAAATACTTCCTTACAACAAGACATCATTTTTGTAAAAGAGGTCCTTACATTTTTAGTGGGTTTCATCCTTATCACATGTATAAAAATCTTTTTCTAGTCTATGTTCAGTTAATATTTAATAATCCCAAAGCTCTCATGGACCCTGACATGGTAAGCAGAGAGTAAATGTCCCGTCAAGCAAGAGTAACTCAAGACCTTTCTGTATGTCTGAGATTATATTTCCTCTCTGCCTCCTCAAAAAAATTGACCTGAGGCTTTCACGTGCATTAGAGTTAGCATTTATTCTATTCACTCAGATGGACTAGGGAAAATCTGTACCAGACTGCCTGAAAGCAAACCTCAGCTTTTCCTATTATAGTAGAGGTGAACAATAGGGAATAGGTAAGCATGAATATAGAGCTTTGAGTCTTTTTGATGAGTCAGTCATTCTTCATGCCTGCCCCAACAGTGTCCTAGAACTCAGGTCTTCATGGATGAGGCTGACCAACACTCAGCACATTAGCTGTTTCTTTCCAAATTACAGTTAAAATAACTATATTTATATAAAAATGTATTATATTTATATTTCTATACATGTATTTACATATATATTTATATTTTTTACATATATTGGGGGCAAAGAAAAGACCCTACGGTTTTAGGCTTATGTGAGAAAAAATGGACTGATTATTCATAGTAGAATGATTTGAGAAAATGAAATACCTACAGTTTCCATATAGAAAAGTAAACCTAATATTTATTCCTTGTGAATGGATGCAGTCTTATATATGAAGAGTGAATGGAATAATTCAGATAAAACCTGAAAGAGACTTTTTATGGTAGCTGTGTGTAGTTCACAGTTGTTTACAAATAAGGAAGNGGGAGCAAAGACCCTACAGTTTAGGCTTATGTGAGAAAATTGGACTGATTATTCATAGTAGAATGATTTGAGAAAATGAAATACCTACAGTTTCCATATAGAAAAGTAAACCTAATATTTATTCCTTGTGAATGGATGCAGTCTTTTATATGAAGAGTGAATGGAATTATTCAGATACAACCTGAAAGAGACTTTTTATGGTAGCTGTGTGTAGTTCACAGTTGTTTACAAATAAGGGAGATACTTGATGTGTGTGTATACAGGTCAGCATTCTTTCCACAGCAAAACTTTTATGATAACTTCCCAATAGAAAACCCATCTATAGAGTCCAATAGAGAATTATATAGTATAAACTCTGAACAAAATGCATACCAGAATTAGCAGTAGGACAATAGCAATAATTATGAATAAAAATGGTTGCTATAGAAAATAAATAAAATAAATAATTAAATATTCTCTTTTCAATATGCTGCTCCAGACTCTTTGTAGTTTGTCCACCTCTCTATCCCTTGCTCTCATTCTCCAATAGTTCTGCTGACCCATTGAAAGGAGATCCAAGAAAGGCATTTTTGTGCCCAAAAATATTAACTTCTATACTTTTCTTTCACAGCACGTTGAAGGAAATTAACAGTTACCTTTTCTTCTTAGCCTGCTGGCTGATATGTTGAATAGCACAATTCTTCTCTTTGTTAGTAGGAAGCTGTAGATTGCATTCTTTTAAAATAGCCAGCTAAGCAGGAAAATAGTGTCTTCTCACGTTTTCTAGTAGAAGGGCAAGTGACTCAAGTGGAAGAGAACTGTTCTGGAGGAGATGACTTTCTCTGAGAGCAACAGATAGTGAGAATGGACAAACCAGAAGTCTGTGGCAGGACATAGGCTGAGTCTCTTGAAAAGAGCAGAAGGCAGACATCTGGTCTAACTTAACCTTGTCAGTAAAGAGGTGATTTTCCAAAGATCCTGATGTGACTGCAAAATGGTTTGAACCATTTCCAAGAACTTTTCAAAGATATGGTAGGAGATGGCAGGATTTTTTTTTAAAGTATCACAATCTTTAAACTGTTCTTATTCAAGAGTTTGTTGTACAGATTGTCTTCAAATAAAATCTATTCTAACTCCTTCCAGTGTCTTCAGCACATACTACAAAAAGCAGCAGTGAGGCCCCTGCAGAGATCTGAGGTCAGGCCCATTGTAACAGGTCAGTGAGCATGTGTAACTCTGGACCAGTGGCACCTGACACAGAACCTCCAAGTATTTGCAAACTTGGTAGCAGTCAAGAGACCTGAAGGTACTAGGAGTCTTGTAGAGAAGCAGGAAAATGGAGGATTAGCCCCAGCCTGACTTGATCAGCAGCTAAATGCAAGCAGTTGTGATCCAATCTCACCCACCCCCCCCCAGGGAAGGGAGAAAGGGAAATGAGAGAAAGATACTTGTAGGCTGGAAACTAAACCAACCTTAATGAAACAACAATAATAATAATATCAAAACCATTATTAATAAGAAAATAATAAAAACATATACAAATATAGGAAATTCCCCCCACCAATGACTATGTCACCACTGATGCTGTAAAACAGGCATGGGGAAGAGGTCCCAGGCTGGACTCAGTGGCAGGAGAGAGCCAGACTCAGGAATTGGATACAGGAATGCATCAATCTGGGATCAGGGGCAAAAGGACAAACAAGATCTTCAATTGATATTGGTCATCAAAGAACAGGGCTTGTACCCTTGTGTTTCCTCAGTTTTATAATAGATATGACATATATGGATTGGAATATTCCGATGGTCAGTTTTTGGTCACCTGTCCTATCTCTTCCTCCCTGCAGTTGTGGCCATTTTTCAGTGCTTTCAATTATGGCATTCCACCAGTTTAAGGATGACCTTGATTTCTATAGGAATAAGTATAAGCTATGGCCTTTCTGAATACCATTGTCCTGAGTTATCACTTCTAGAGAGAAACAGCATCTGAAGAACATGCAGATAACTTTCAGAAAATGAAGTTACTTGGATGAGGCTTAACTGAAAGATTAGAAAACCGATTGTAGTTTAGTTCAAACCAGAACAAGGAGATAAGGGCCTTCATGGTTAGAGTTACCTGGTCTTCTTCATGACCAGCTCTAGAAATAAGTTATCAACTGATCCACTTTACATAACCTAATGATTACTAAAAATGCTTTTTTTCTGCCATGGAAAGAGCTGGTCACATTAACAGAAAACATATCAGTGGTAAATAACTATGATAACTGTCTTTCCTTCCAGAACTGTGTTCATTTCTGCTCTGGGCCTGTGAAAGCTATCAACATACAGGGAATAAAATACCTCAATAACGTATTAAAAGAAATCATGTTGCCTGAAGTAGAATTGTCTAATAGCTCTTGTAGGGGAGTATGGTTAGTTGCACATGCACTAGTTTCTTTGTACTTCAGAAACAAGTTCCATTTCAAGTAGAAGTGCTTCAGAGAAATTATAGCAGCACATCTGTGTAGACTATTCTCAGTGCCTTTGACAAGGTGGCAAGATTGATAACAATTCACCTTACCTTGTAGAAAGTTCCCTGCCTGTAATTCCCTCTCAGGCATCTCAGGGGAACTGCAGAGCTCCTGTTTGAAGGTGTATCCAGAAGCAGTTATTTTGGATAAAAATATTAGGTTTTCACCAGCAGGTATAGTGGCAGTATTTGAGAACATTTTTAATTCCTTTTTTTTTTTATTGAGATACAATGCCATTTCTTTCAAATTCTGAATATAACCTAGTGATCCTCTTAATATCACATTCTTGTCTTCTGGAATCTAATGGAAAGCTTGTCACATTTTATGTCAGTAAAATTCTTGTATGTAGGCCAGTTTTGGATACTTAGAGTTATTTTTTTCCCCAATTAACGCTATCAATTTACAGGACTTTTAAAACTCAAATTCTGCCTCTAACTCCTCTTTAATTGCCAATCAATTCTTTCTACCACAGCACAGGGTTTGACACAAGCTTTATCTCCAACAGTAAGCACCTTATTCATTCAATCTCATGACCTGACATTACCATTAGACCATTATACTTTTCTTTAGTTCACCTTTTAATGCATGCCATTCAATCTATCGACATCAGCCTTCACCCTTGGAATTGCTCACAAATTTCAGGACTTAAACTCCTGATCAGCTTAACTTTGGATATTATACAGGAACTGCTCATTTCTACACATTTTGACTCCAGCAGCATAAGTTAATGCTTTTAAGGAACTCGAATATTAGTACCATTTCATCTACTGTCATTGGGATCTAAATTAAGTCACTTTACTCCATGTTGTAAGTGAACTAAGACTGTGTACATACTTGTCATATTCCATTGATGCATGACAAAATGCTATGTATAATAACTGGATCGAGTATCTATGTTTTAATAATTTATTTCAATCAAGTACCTTATGTCCTTAACGATCTCATTTGAATGGCAATCTGTACCTCTTCTCTGCACTCTAGTTCTGCTGCATAGGCAGACCTACTGAATTGTGTAGAAAGGGGGAAAAATTTTCAAGCCCCAAGAACCCATTGCCATTTCCCATGTGATGGTGCAACTAAGTTCTGACTTTGTTAAGTAAGACATTTTTCTTTGGATTTTCTGAAATAGATCCAAAGAAGTTGCCATTAGGATTTTTATGACATGCCAAAAATACATGTTTTATAAATAGTATTATTTTATGAATGGTAGTTCATGGTTGATCTGGCTTCTGACCTCTCGTTGTTCAGTCCTGTCTGCTTTTGAGAGCTTTTGACATACGCCTCACTTCAGTGTCTGAACTTAAATATAAGAATTTTCTTTCCATCTGACTACACATACAATTATGTATTATAGGCAACAAGCCTATACATGGTAACTAAATCCTTTTGAGAAAGGTCAGTTTTAAGTCAAAATCTCTACATTTGCATATCCTAAAAGTGGAATGTCACATTTTTATTTACAAAGGGCATTAAAGTAAGTTTTTCATCTATTTGAATGCATGACATCATTGGAAAAAATAATTTCACCATTGAGACAGTGGGGAAGTGCTGTTTAAATCATAATCTTTATTGCAAGAGTACTAAAATAATCCAAAATATTACACATAATCATGGCCTATAGCAGGCTATAGTTTTCCTTATTCACAGAAAGATATTCTTCAGTTTTACTTAGACATAAGAAGATCTAGCCCTACGATATAGCATAAAATGCAGGGTAAGGCATATTCTTTCTTGCCTCTGAATCTCTAGAAAGCAGACTCCATTCTGCTTTCTGGCTAAAGTTACCACTGTACTAACTCACTAAAATTATTTAAAAAACCTGATATTTAAATCTATTTTCAGTGTTGCATGCCTTCTAATTCCATTTCAAATTGGGATTTATTTAATAGATTAATTTAATAAATTTATTTAATTTATTTAATCTTTAGTAGGGAGTGCAAAAACTCACTGTTTTGCTCCTGGCCTACAGATACATTTCAGACATTCATTTCTTTTACTACAGAACTCAAGTTGCATAAGTGTATCTACAGGGGGAAAACAACCTTAGTGTTAATTAAATTTGCTGTTTTCACAGTCCGTTGTTAAATAAATTGTGATCCACTTTGTGAATATCCAATGGCATTAGTTGGTTTACAAAAATAACAAATACATTAAGCATTATGAGACTAGAAAGATGCATAAAATATGTCTTCACACAAATAACCCATTGCCATCTTATAATTAGAAATATTTACATGAAATATAGTGTCTGAAAAATGAATACAACCCTTTTATTTTCTTAAATAGTCATTGTCATCATTGCTACCTGGGAGTGTGGTCAGAATTAGTCTCACGTGTTTTACAGAAACTCTTATATAAGATGTAAATTCTCTTTTGAAATGGTATGGGTAGAATACCATCCCGTGCAAAATTTATGAAGTTTGCACATTTCCAAAGTTCTGTCTGAGCAGATATTCCTGGGAATGGACTAAAAAAGTCTAGAAATGGTTAACACTATATAGGAATAAAGAAATGGCACAAATGGAGAAGGAAAAGAACCAAGGAAATTTTCATGCCACAAATACAATTACTACCTTGATTTGTATAGACTGTAGACAGATATGAATATTAAAATGTATTAAAAATTTTAATCACCTAGTGCTGGATATGAAATAATTCCATTAATTTCAGTGTCTCAAAGCACCTCAGCAATTTGTAGATGTGTTCCAAAGGAATACTCGGTCTTAAGATCTTAACTTGGACCAAATCTGCAGCCAGCAGGTTATCCACTGAATCCATTGAAATGGACGGGCTTCTGCTTCTTATAACTATAAATTGCTTCCTGGTATCTAAGTGTATCTTGCTCCTTTGAGGTTTTATATTCAGCTCATAGAGTTGGCTTATGATCACTTTGTCTAGAGGGTATAAGGAAAGATATGCCATGGAGTCCTCACATACCAAAGATGGCTGTGGAATAACTTAATGATTGAAAAAGCCATTGGTTACCCTTGGGTGCTCACTCAGGTCTTCCTAATCAGATATTTCTAGAGAGGCACAAGGTTTCTTCAGCCTGGAGAAGAAAAGGCTGTGGGGAGACCTTATTACAGCTTTTTGGATCTTAGAAGTTTTGTAAGAAAGATGGGCACAGGCATTTCATACAATTTCTTGCAATGGGACAAGGAGTAATGGTTTTAAACTGTAAGAGGGTAGATTTAGGTTAGATATAAGGAGGAAATTTTTTACAATGAGGGCAGTGAAATACTGTAACAGGTTTCCAGAGAGGTGGAAGATGCTCCATCCCTGGAAACATTCAAAGTCAGGTTGGATGGGACTGTAAGCAACCTGATGTAGTGAGAGATCAGCATGGGTTGGACTACATGACCTTTAAATGTCCCTTCTAACCCAAACTAGTCTATGATTCTATGATACACAGAGAGCAGACTAATTTAATAAAAAAAAAAACATAATTACCTTTAATGAAATGTAAAGCTTTACAATACTTAGAGTGTAGGTAGACACAGAACTAGTGTCCTGAGCCACTCTCCATCCCAGTTTAATGACTTAAGGAAAGTGGCTATATTTCATACAAATGCGTGAAACATCTTCATTTACCAGGGGAGTGACATCCACAATGTAATTATTTTAAGTCCTCATCAACACAATGAAAGTCTCAAATTATGTCCAAAACAAGACTGAAATATTTGTTGTTTAACTACTTCTTTTTTAAATAGAACAGAGTTTTAACGCTAAAATTAACAAAATTATATAAAGTGTCAAGTGAGTCATATAAAGCAAAACCAGTAACAGAATAATTTCAGACTGTGGTAGTATTACCTTCATAAAACTTTTCCTGGGCCAAAAGAGAAGGTATGCAAAATCCATGTTTCCTAGACTGTAGAGTTCTTTAAATTGGCACAGACAAAAATATGCACAAAACTGGTTTTTGCTTGGCAAAATAGGGGGAAAGAAGTATGATTACAGCTAGTTTCTGTGCTGATACTAAATTGAGATAAAGTTGAATGGGCATGGACACTGTTCTCACTGCTGGATTGCCTCATCAAAGAAAGGTTGGGGCCTCCTGGAGGAATAACAATGGGCCTTGTTGATTTGGAGAAGATTTCCGGCAAGGTCATTTTGGGACTTCGGGATGCTTTGGTTGAAACAAAGGATTCCACAAAACCAAGCACATCTGTGTTCCTTTGTTCTAAGTTCACCAATAACAACAAATTGTTTTACTACATGGACCCAGAACTATTTTCCACAAAAATGGTAGTATTTTCACATATGTCATTTTATAGTTTTTAAAATGTACCTAATGTATGGTGCACACTATCTCCACAATTTTTAGTGAAGCACAAGCCAAAAAAAGGGAAAGTATGTATTCTGCTTCCCATATATTCCTGCTTCCAACAAACTGCTATTTCTCTACCTGCTCAGGAAATAATGTTTGCTACCATTTCTAGGTAATGCTATAAAGCCTTTTTTTTCCTTTCATCCTGTGGCTTTTCAGAGGTTTGATTGTTTTTGTTGGGAATTTCCCCTCTTTTTTAAGCCTATATTGCACTATAAATCATATCTAAACCTGGTGATTAATAATGAGACACTTCACAGTGAAACCTCTGCAAAGAAGGAAATTGCACAAACAGGCAGAGTTATTTGTCACCACATGACAAAGTTCAAGTTTAAGAAGATGCTTGTCAAATGCAATCGACTGAACGAGTGATAGATTAGATCTTAATAACAGTAAAAGTAAGCTATAAACCATCGCCTTCCCTTACAATGTGAAAGCCTCTCCTTTTAAACACTCTACAATGAATGCAGTTAAACAAAATAAAAAAAATGGTACTGGGCAAGCCAGGGATGTTTCTTCTTTACCTGGAACATAGTGAACTGTGTTAATGTTTTGAGTGACTAGTTCCTGTCAAGGTAAATTTAATTTTATATGGGAACATTTTACAGAGAAGAAGGACTGGATGCTGTGGGACTGATTGATACTGAGCAATTCTAACAAAGCCTTGAAACAGAGTTATGTAACCAAAAAGGGTTTATAAAGAAAGAGCCAAGCTCAATAAATTGAACACTCGCTGATCATATTGATCTCTGCATTTGATTCTGTGATGCTCCTGTCAACAATTTTATTGTAGTTGTCATGAAAAAGGAATCTAGACAAAAATACATCCAGCCACTTCCATGATTTCTGTAAGGTTACTAATGTGCAAAAAACACTCTTTAATTCTGCAACCTGTAAGCAGTGCTAGTAATAATTACTTGATACATTTTTCCATTAGGGTATCTAAATGTTTCTTTGTTTCTATTGAATGGTACAAAATATGTTGCCTTCCAGTGGAAAAATGCAGA
This sequence comes from Piaya cayana, assembly GCA_013389865.1. Classification (NCBI taxonomy): domain Eukaryota; kingdom Metazoa; phylum Chordata; class Aves; order Cuculiformes; family Coccyzidae; genus Piaya; species Piaya cayana. Next base: position 212,660 of record WAAB01021906.1, read on the forward strand.
ATACTATTCCATGACTGATTGGTGAGTTTAGAGAACAAATTTATTTTTATTGTTTAGGAAATTCACATATTTTTATTTTATTTTCATTCTGATATGTAAAAAAAGAAATTGCCCTTTATTGTGGTGACTTTGTAGTGGTAATGGAATGTTAGTCATCCTTCAATGTCGTATCTTTTTACTGTAGCCATAGTTACTTTTTTTTGTTTCCCTGGGGTGTTTTTTGCTTTTTGGGGTAGTTTGGTTTTGGGTAGGAGGATATTCTCTGATTTTGCTATTCACTCACAGTTACTTGATATTTTGCACTATACTCTGAAACTTCATCTATATCACAATTTTTTTAGGCTTTGGAACTATGAACAATATATCAACAGGATAGTACTTAGTAATGAAGTATGTCTTTTTTTTCTATAACTTCTCCAAAGTTACCTAGAAGATTTCTCAGGCTTTCAGGGAAGAAATGCATATTTGATCTCTGAGGGACAAATTGTGGTACATGTTTCCTTGCAAGGACTGTTTGAAACAGTGAATTTACAAGCCAGCTAGGTATCTAATAATTAGGAGTGCCACAAGAAAAAACATCCAGGCTCTAAGCCCCTGAATTCATAAAAATCCAGTTTTTTCTTAATCTGAAACCAGTAAAAACTTGTGTTCTTAAGAACTTGTGAGCAGCCTTCAGAGGTTTAGACATGTCTAGATCTGTTATAATATGGAGACAAGGTCTATGTTATTCTCTTATCTTTTTAGATAATTTCTCTGAGCACTCAAGAAGAACACTGTAAACTCCAGGTAGAACATGTATAATTTTGCATCCAAAATATAATGTATTTTACCCTTCTCAAGAACCACACAGCAAGGAACGTCCTGTTATTTTCACTTCTCCTTTCTTGTACTTCTATGAACGTGTCTCCTTTCAGTGTTAGAGTACGCTAGAAATATTCCACTGCATTGTCAAGACAATAATTTATCTGATCCAGTTTCACATATTCACCTTTCTTACTTCTGTATCCTGTTTCAGGCCATTCTCAGGAACATACTTTGCTTTCAGTGCTTTTAAGCATCCTTACACATACATACGTACACAAGTTCACATTCACAATGAAAGACAGCAAGGTTTTGCATACAAGTAAAGAAAAGGCTCCCTGTCAAATGCATTCCTGAATTTCTGTACTCTTTCTTTGATGTAATTTTCTTCTTATTTTTTTAGATTTTCACTAACTAACCAGAAAATTCTAAGTGATCTTCAAGTTATCACATCCATGTCAGGATTCAGCATCCAGTATCATCTGCAAACATCATAACTTCAATAGAGAGTCTGTATCTTTGAGTGTGCTTGCAACCTTTCACATAAACGTTTCATCAATACATAAATCTGAAGTATTCGAGATTTATATTCACAATATAAAACTTAGGAAAAAAAAAAACACTAAATGAAAAAACATGATGTGTCAAAGAGAATTTTTTTCCTGATGAGGATAACCAACTTGAAATACAAGTTCTCCTTAAAACAAAGAAGTAAATGAATACATTTATACTTGCGAAATACTTCATTAGCATCCGTTGAATCACTTTCCAATTTAAGAATAATATCTTTTCTGTTATTCCACAAAATTAATATTCCTAAATGATCTCAGTGCACTTTTCCTCCAATAAGCAACTTTTGTTCTTCTGGGATTTAAGCACTGTAACCACAAAAATTGGGGAATCAAACCCTTGCCCCTTCCCATGCTTTCTCTCTCTAATCTGTACATCAACCTGCTTTTACTGTCTATAGTAACATTCACTAAAAAGCAGAAGAAATTTACTCTCACACCATGGAGATTGCTGTGAAAACTGGGTCAAGTGAACTCTTATTCCATATCTATACTTATTGACAAATTCTTGTCAGAAAAATTTCAGGAAGAAGTTCAGGAATTAAAAAGAGGGAGATGAAAACCCATGTCCATTTGACTCCTACCTGAATCTATTTCTGTATTAAAAGGTACCATACACGAGGTACTGTAGACCACCTAATCATATTCCTACCACATTCCATTGAAACTTAATAGGACAAATTCTTGAGCCAATGAAGCTTCAGTGGTTTCCTGGAAAACCATTTTAAAATAAATGTATAGATTTGGCCACGTCTGGTAGCAGGAGTACCTTTTGGAGGCACACCCAGGTTCTCATTTGGCAACAGCAAATAATTGTTATGCTCTTGGATTTCTGGAATGATTTGAATTAAACTAGTTCATAGGTTGAGTACCACCATTAATGAAACATACATGGAGAAGATCCCAAGAAGAAATAACTACCAGTGATTCTGGTGCTTCAAGTTAAGCTTTTAAATGAACTCACAATCCTGTCCTTTTTCCCTGCTGCTACCCTATCATAACTTCTAGGTTTTAAACCAGAGAAATATCTACATTTTATGCCATCACAGAGCACAGTTGGAGTCACATCTGACCACTTCTTCTGAAAAAGTTGAATTGGAATGTATAGAGTTCATATGAAAAACTAACCAAGGACTTTGTCCTGAGGACTTCTGGGCCTACCAGTGGTAGCATGTCTACATGTACATTTACCAACGTAAGCCTTAAAACACAACTCAGAGAACTGTATTTACCAGTTGATGTTTCTTTTACTGTTTCATTTCTGGGAACACAGTGAGACAAATGTTGAAGGTGTGTAAAATCTAACTCTACATTAGTAAATAAATAGAGACCCAAAAAAGAAATTTATATATATATTGTGCCAGGAACATGAGTTGATGCATGCCTGCAGGGAAAACAGGCAGAATCAAACCACTTTTTTCAGCATCTAAGAAAACTTCTAACAAGAAACAATTTCAGCATAGAGCAACAGCATACATGGAAATAATTCATGTTCTTGAAATCTATTCATTCCAGTAAGGGGAGTTTTAGATGAAATCATGAATAGGAGTATGGACAGATCAGCCTCTCATAAGCACAACTACTCTTTGACAGAAATGGGACAAAGTGTATGAATCTGAAGTGTGCTGAATAGACTTTTAGCTGCTGCTAAAACATCTAATATGATTAGATTCTTCACTGGTTAAACAACAAATCAATGAATAAAAACAGAATAACATTTTGAAAGGAAATCTAACAAAACTGGAAGAACATATAACAGGAATAAGAATAAATTGAAGCTGCAACTTCAGACATAAACTTAAACCATAAAATTTTCATTCTACTCTGTCAGAGGGGAATGCAGGCTTGCATGAACTCATAAGATGATCTTTCCATGGCATCATTTGGTGAGATTCCTAAGAATGCTGCCATAATATACTACCACTGAGAGTTTTAGGAAAGGAGGCCACCATGAGCACATGCATTAAATTCACCTGCCAAAGCAATTGTTTCAGATATTAAAATGTCAAGACCTCACACTATAGGCAAGCGAATATATGATAGATTAATGACATCCAAACAAAATGCTATTTGCAAGCAACAGCAACATATTTCCCTATGTTTTTTTAGCCTTTAAAATAATGAATATACTCATGTTTTGTAAATATTATACAAGAGCTTAGTAGTTTCTGTCTTGAAAATTTTCCTCAGATCATGCTCTTCATAGATTGATTTAGTGCAAGTTCAGGATTTGATTAGCTCAGAAAGGATTTTGCCATTGTGGTAGATAAAATTTGCAAGAAAAGACCCTCTGTTTGTACTACCTCTTTACACCCGACAGATTTTGACAGAAACAGCACTCCTTTCAATATTTTCTAACCACCTTCTGAGCTCCTCAGTAGATGCAACCTTTTTAAAAAACAGTGGAGTAATGCAACAACTGGTTCTTATCACTGTCAGAAAGGTTTGTTTGTTAGTGTTTCAGCACTGGCTTTTGCCTCTCTGTTAAGAGGGAGGTCTGGTAAGGTTAAATGGCAGCACCCTGGAATATGGTGAAACTGAGAGGAGGCCTGGAGGAGTCAGGTGCTACAGAGAAAGTGACTCTACATCTGAAAAGAAACAATTATTATCTAGAAAGGCTGAAAAAGAGATAAAAATACTCTGAAAAGAGTGCAAAATATGGCTAAATACATGTCAGAGTAAAGACACAGATGCCACATGTAAATTGCAGGTTTGCTATATATTTGACTGATCAATGAAATGGCCCTTTGGAATCTCTATTAGAGTTTCTAATTTGAAAAGGCCCAAGAGAAGTGTCTAATAAGCAGGAACAAGAGTAACATTGCCCAGTAAAGAACATCCTGAGCAGTACTTTCACAACAATGATGCAAGTCTTTAGCTCTGGGATTTTCACAGCCAGTCTGCTCCAAGCCGAACAGTATCTCCTCCAGCATGTGGAACTGGGATGAGAAGGGGTGAGGTGTGTGGGAGTGCGTGTGAATTTATTTTATAACTACATTAGTAAGTTCTGTTACAAACCTAGATCTGCAGATCTTGTTCACCTAGCCTGAACATGCAGTAACCACAGCAAGTGAAAGCATAGAAAATTGATAATCCCAGTGAATCTCAGGATGGGTTTCCACTTTAAAACCTAGACTGAAAACCAAGAAGCAAACGGCTCTTAAAGAAATCAGAAGGTATCACATGTACTGTCAATAAACTGCTTTTTACTTACTAGCTAGTCTCAGGGGATGATAGAGGTGAAAAGGCTTCAGAAAGGGGAGGAAATGAAGGCATGAATAGATGTACAGGCACAGAAAAAGAAGGAACAGAACATATGGTGAAGCAATGAAAATAAATCCACACTGTAAAATAACATCCACAAAAAAGTCTGACAGGTGGGAAGAAAGGAGAACATAAATATGGTATTCAAGAGGAAAAAATGTATCTAAAATGAAAGATGTTTGAATTCTGTTTCAAAAAATAAATTGTCTTCAGGTATACCTAAGCCTGCATTGTTCAGTACACTATGGTGGTTAGTGGATGACTCTGTGCAGACAACACTACCCAATCTATTCAAGTAATTAAGGTTAAGTCTTTGAGATACAAAGACATTTCCCTAGGAAACTATCTACATATCTGGGTGCAGGAGAGTCTGAATAAGACTAATAGTCATTTTTAAAACATTTATTAGAGAACAGCTGTGAAATACTACTATGTTTATAAACACAGAAAACTTTAAGAATACTGCAAAATACCGTCATTTAGAACTGGATGTTTGATCATTTAGTCTCAGCATGGCCTGTAAATACCAGCATTGTTTTACATAAACTGCTAATGAAAAATTTTATGTATGAGTTTTAATGAATGTTACACAGTATCTGAACTTCACCTTTGCTTTTGAAGTGTGTTATTTGATAAGTTAAGTGCAAATCTGCATGTCCTTTTTTCCTCTAACAGTACCAGTTCACATATCACAATCAGGTTTACCCTTACCTTAACACTAGAAAAAAATAGCTGCCTACCACAGTGACATACACAGCAGGTTAAAGAAATCAACCAGCCGTGGAACTAAAGGGGAAAATAAGCAAATCACTCTGAGCTGGGTATCCAGCTGAGATCATTGTAAAGATGTATTTCACTTCTTTGCTTGTATAATTCGCTACAGGAGACTACATTAATGTAGAAATTCTGAGGTTTCCCAATAATTCTCTCTAAAAGGGTGAATCCTGTGCAGTCTTCAGGGTGTTATTTGCTGATGTGGAAATGCCAATACGGTATTTGCCATTTCTAGAATCCAGGAAACTTAATATACTAAATCATACATAGGTGCCCAAATGTTAGACTCTGAAAGTCTCTTACTGAAAAGTGATAGAATGAAGCACAAGGTTTAAAGAGGCAAGGTGTAGGAGTTTTCCCAAGAATAACACTGCAGGAAAAAAAAAAATTAGTAACAGAGCAATACTAGCCTACAAATTTTCCTGTTATTTTTCTACTTCTACTAATAGAAGTTGGTCTTAAAACTTTATTTCTTGACAGTTTAGGAGGTTTGAGAAATAACCAAGAGAACGTAAGTTATTTTACCACATGTACCTGCCATTAATAAAGTTTTGTAATGTATGATAGCATAGTCAGATAATATTTAAAATAAAATATAACTGGCATTCCTATATATAACTATATAAAAGAGGGGCAATGGGGATAAACTGGAGAGGGGCAGGTTAAGACTAGGTGTAAGGAAGAATTTCCTCACAACGAGGGTGATGAGGCACTGGAACAGGTAGCCCTGGGGTTGGAACTCGATGATCTTTAAGGTCCCTTCCAACCCAAACTATTCTATGAAATATCCTTCAGGAAGACCCTTCCAGCTTCTACCCATTCTTGGACTTGATGATCCAATGGGTCTTTTCTATCCTAGTGATTCTATGATTCTATATAAAAATGCCCTATATAATATTGTACTCTATAAAGAATGCAAAATATATTTTACAAACACTACATCAAAACAGCTCTTTACAAGAACTTTAAAATATACTGGTCTCGAATAACTACGGAGAAACAATATGACAAAAATTATTAGTAGCATCACTTTTATTTTGGTTCCCTTCAACATCAGAAATTAAGTGCTTACATTAATAAGTAAGTATGGAAGACCTTAGCAATACAAGACCTGACTTGGTAGGCAAGCCTCATTTGAGACTAATTAACACAACCCCCCCAAGACTGCTCATCTCCAGCATCTCTAGTGTTTCCCTGGGACAAAATGTCAACAGTTGGTAGAATTCACGTTGGTCTCCTAGTCTTTCATCACCACAACTGTAGTGAGACATATTTGACTGTCTTCCCACAGATAAGATACGCTCTGAAGAGAGGCATAGTTGCCTCTCAAGCACGGATTGACTTCACCTGCTCCTTCCTTCAGCCTCATCCAACATATTTCCTGTTCACACGGGACTGTCTCTCATGTTTAGCTGTTTAAAAGTTAGGTATTTAGTTTAAGACAGCCAGGTAGGCTCCCTCTGCATTCCAGCCATAGACAGGGCCATCTTCAGCACCTTCTAGCATAGCTGCCACAGTGGGGGCAACGCTGGAGTTTTCATTCACATTTTCTCCTTCTCCTTCTCCTTCTCCTTCTCTTTTTTTTTATTTCTGACATGAGAGAGGGGCTTAGTTGGTTGGCCCATTACAAGTATGCATACCTCACCTTGACCACTTCCTTCCTCAAAATAGCTGGTATCGACATACTGTTATTATAGAAATAAAAGCACCTCCAAATATGTTTCATACAAAGTATTCATTATTAGGCCAAATTTCTGAGTAGGAGAATATTTCTAGATACCAGCCATGGGGCTGGAACACGATTTTCTTGATACTAATCCTTACTTATAATGTGGCGCATAGAAAGAACTTCAGGTGAAAATTAGTAAGACAAACAAAAAAGATTACAGTAGTACAGAAACAAGAGTATTTATCTCTTTATCATAAAACATCACAGGCATCATTTCTGAACATTAGTTGTACTCCAGTCTTCTGAATGAATTGCTGTGATATTTGCTTTTTCTTGAAGAAAGAGAAAGAGAGAGAAAAAATTACATGATAGAATAGAATGGAAACATAACCTGACATCCATTTGATGGCTTACCTGAAAAAAACGGTATCCACATACAATACAAAAAGATACATACATTTTTTTTTTCCAGTGTCCTTCTTTAATGCAATTCATTTTGGCTCTTGACTAGGATGGCAGTGAAAAGAACGTTACTAACAATTACTTAACACTGATGCAACTGGAGTCTTTGTAACACAAAATGATTCAAAATATCATATAAAATTAATTACCACTGAAGGAGAAAAATTCTGCCTCACTATTACTGCTGATGAACAATGATAGAAGATAGTAACTAGGTGCCTTTACTGTATTATTTATGCACGTAAGTTATTTTCTTTGACTGAAATAAGGAATCACTCCTTAGTGCAGGTGCTACAATGTGCCAGATAAATGGTGAATCAAGTCATCAGAATGTAACAAACTTCTGGGGGTGGGGGAGGGACAAAAGAAAATCAAAACTAAAAATCCAAAGAAAAAGATTCATAGTAAAATAGAAATCTTAAGGTGTGGATTAAAAGTTCTGATGATTCCCTGAATAAGATGTTCACTTTTGACCGTTATATATATATACATGTAAGGTTTTCTGTACTGAATGATGGTTTAGCTTGTATTGTGTAAACGTATACATGTATAAAAATAGAATTATATGTGTATACATATATCTTTCTAATACTGACATTTTCTCAAATAGGAAGAAGTTTTTATAACAGCAATTATAATCCATACTATTAATAGCTATTAAACATATACTCATATCTATTAAACAGCATACTTTTAAAAAAACTGCTAGTGAACAAACAAGGAAGACTGGCTGGTGAAATATTTGATTTTAAGACTTAACATATAAGGCACTTTCTCTTTACATATTTCACCAGAAACACTAAGAGACATGTGGTAAGCTTCAAGTACTCATAACAATTTGCCGTTTCTTTTGGAAAACCAGTAGTAGCAGTGCTGATCATAAGTCTGTACATGCAGTCTTATTAGAGAGATTCCATTTTCTTTGAAACAAGAACTTTCCTGAAACTGGTGTTTCAGGCAAAAGCAACTGTCTATTAGCAGCTAGCACAGCAAAGCTGCAGGCTAGGTAAGACCAGAGTAATGACTCCTGTAATTGGCACTGCTAATGACTTTTTCCCTGAGTTCTTGTTCTGGCTACTATTCACTACTTTGCTCTGTAGTCTCTGGCTTTTTCGCACATGACTTTGTATTAGTGGGGAAAAAAACAAACTTGAATTGCAGAACTCTACTTTTAATCTTTAAATAACTTACTTTGTGAGGCCATGGGATTTATTTTCTAAACCAGCCTGTCGGCCACACAAAGAAATATCTCAGTGTTGGACTACATGCAATACATGAAGACTGAAATCCACAGGAAAGCAAAGAAATTTATTTTTTTTCCCAATGAGCAAGTATTTATGTAACATGAAAGGTCTAGACATATTAATTTTTCTCTAGCTACAGAAGACTACAGTTAAATTGCGTCTGAAGTAATGAAACTCCTGAAATCAGGATAGCTAAGTATATAGAAAATGGAACGTCATTACAAAAGAGTCATCATTTTGTCTACCTCTAGCCATTTAATAGGCATTCAGTCTAAACTTATAAAGTAAACAATTTACAGAGTTAGTGGAAAAAGCCAAACAATTCCAGAGTGGGAATAGACCCTGCTGTTGTGGTGGCTAACCAGGGGGGGAAAATTACTGGCTAGAGATGCCTAGCTTTTTGGAGTGACACAAGCAAGAAATAAGTTAGATAGCCTAGACCAGAAGGCAGTTCTTACATAACTAAAGTAGATTTCATATTGACTACCTGCACTAAACAGGAAAAAATAAGTTGAAGAATCAGTGTTATCATGACACAATTTGCTTAAAATAAGTGAGACCATTTTTCCCTATCCACATATCTCAAATGATGACAAGATGAACATCACTTTTATTTTATTGTGCACCTTCTGTTTCAGCCATTACTTTTTTTAACAATAAAGTTAGAACAATATAGTTACATGGGAAGTATATTTTTAGAGTTGCTCACATTTCTTCTCTGAGAAAATCAGATTTTGCTTTGGCCATGCAAACTCCTTTGTTACTCATTAATCTTATTCACACATTAGTCAGGGTTTGCAAAAGCCCAGCATTACACGTCAGAACTGCAGAAAAAAATTCTAGAGGCTTTGAAGATTTGAAGAATCTTTGAAAATATGGTCTGGTGACCCCTTTTAGAGCACACTGGAGTCACTGGAAATCTTTGCATGTACTTCAAAAGGCTCTGGATCAAATCACACATACTCAACCTCTCATATACATAACTGTGCTCATTTCAAAAAGAGTTTTGTAATACCAGAATTGAAGAAAAATTTAAATTTACTGCAGAGACACACTAAATCTCCCCAGACCATCTGCTTAAACTGAGAATACATGTGCCCCATCATGTCTCTATACTGAATTTGTCTTTGCTTTTCCAAGTTAGAAAAAAAAAAATGCTTAAAATTCTACAGTTGTCTATGCAATGCTGATCTGCAGCCAGAATTCTAAAATGTTTGAACATATACTACAGCACTGTAGAATTAAAGGCTAAAGTTCAAGTGCTGCAATTTCAAACTATTGATCAATGGTAATTTTTGGCACCCTTGGGTTAGTCATGCTGGTATATGGCAAGCAAGCAAACCACAAAGGTTAAGTATGAATCATCAGTACCAATGTAACTCACCTTTAGTTTTCCTAGATTTACAAAACAGTTACTGTTAGGTTGTCTTTCTCTTTGTACTTGCTGTGTGCATCACAGCAAGACATATCTTGAAGACCACATCTTCTGAACACAACAAATTAGAGAGAAAATTGAAAAAGGAAAGCTGCTTGTCTCTATGCTTAGCATTTGTTGGATACTTTAAAAAGAATCACGTATGTATTATTACTACACATTATTACATCAGGAAATCCCCAGAGTGTCTTCCATCTACCCTCAACTTTTCAAAATTATTATCAAAAGATCCCTTTGTAGAAAGAATACTGTGTCTCATTACCTGTGTACTTACCAGTCTTCGATAATTAAACTCAGTTTGGTTAGTACTCATTTAACAAGGTTTGAGAAGGATACTGTGTATGTCATCTGAAAGAGTTCTACTACACCACTTTATTATTCAGTACCAATCCATTCATTATGATTTAATTTAGGATTACTGCTTTCTGCAAAATTCCTGTCTTTTTGGACAGCACATAATATCTGGATTAGGTCCATTTGTATGAATTTCAAGCATGATTCTACTGTTTTCACAGCAAACATTAGGAGGAAGGAAGTATTCTGTCTTTCTATAGTCATTCTGTGGTTTCATTACACTATTCACTTTGTATTCTGAATGATCTATGTACATTATAAGACAGTTGTTGATTGGTACACCAAATACAGGTACTATTAATTTTGTAACAATATAGACTGTAAGAAAGCGTCATTATAGTTAATAACAGACCATAAGCTTTGTACTGGATTTGCAAGGCTCCAGGACTGTGACTCGACAGGTTTTCTGTCTAAACTTTTCCTGATATGCCTGCAACTTTGTTTTACTTGTTTTACCTGTGACTGTAGTTTCTCTAATTGAGTATGTCTCTATGGTTAATTTGGTTTATTTCTGTTTGTCTTTGTGTGGTTCAATGATCATTTCATAAACTTACCAGTGACAACCTATATATATACCATGTATAATGAAGTATTCATGTCTGTCACATGATGTCATAGTGTAGAGAAATACAAACCTGTATACCAGGAAACTTGAGAAGTGGAGATGCAGGGTGTGACATAGAGGATTACAGACATGAGATGATAAGAGGTAGGCACAAGCTGGCACTGGAGACCACACAGCTTTAAAACACTCACCAATGATCAGTCAAAGAAATGTAGACCTGGAGCTGCACAAAACTGCATTCAGGAGTTAGAAGGAGAATACAAAAGTAATATCAAACATACTAAAATTCATGATATACAATACATCTGAATGTAACCTCGAGCTACAGACCAAAGAAGGGGTCAAATCCAAGGGGTCAAATTGTACAGGTTAGCTACTGAAAGACATCAGTAACCAATGGCTCACTGTGAAACCCTACAAACAGAATTAAATCTCCAGCCTTACAACCCAGAGGAGAAAGGGAAGTGTGAGCTCATTGAGGAAAAGAACAAAACCTAAATGTTTGTATAACAATTTTAAGTACATTTACTCCATAACAATTCAGTCTGGACTAAGATAAGATTTAATTTTAAGAGTCTAATCAAAATCACTATATCAAAATCACTATATCAAAAAAAAATTGTTAGTAGTCTTTCCTTATATATATATAAGATGTGCCTCTTTACCTACAAAAAGAATTTTGTGGATAAATCAATGCCTTTAATAAAGCTGAAGAACAATACATTTCTACTTACACATTAAAAAAAAATAAAGGATATATGTACATTAGTAATATTATTTGGTTTCTAGGAAATTCACCTTAGAATTATCTTAGTGATGATTTGATCATCTTTTTCATTCTTCTACAATTGTCATGCTTTAGAGAAAAGTCTCGCTGTTTCACTCAACATAAATATCCAAACATAATCTAAGAGAAAAATACCGTTAGACATATATTGAGGGTTTTTTTATTTCAGAGCTGCAAATGAAAATTTCACCTAAAAAAGGAGGACACACATTTTATAATTACAAATCAACACGAGCACGTTTACATGTCTAGGAGAACTTTTCAACTGCAGTTTATATTTCAGATCCAACCTGGAAGCTTTAGGAGAGTTTTTTGAAGTTTCAGTTCTTTCTTAAAGCCTTTTATGTGTCATCAGCAAAGAACAGTTGTTGACTAAAGATGTGAAAGAAACCTAAGATAAATAATGCTATACGTGGAAAACTAAAATAAGAGTACTTTGCTTTTACATAGTTTCACTGGGGAAGGGGGAAGGAAGAAAAAAATGGGAGAGAGAAAAAGGAAAAACAAGCCCATATTCAAAGGTACAAACACTTCAAGTAAAAAACAGTAGTGATAACAAAGAATGGACTTCTACTGATAAAAGTTGCAATTACTCATGTAATGGGGAAAGTGTGGACATCTGAATGCCAAAGTTCAAGTTTTAAATTTCTCAAGAAGCCGATGTATTCATAATAATTACATGACTACTGAAGTCTCTGATGTCATATATGCAGCACTTTAACAGTTCTTTTTTACAGCAAGATACTAGGATTTCTTATATTAATAGCTTAGGTCTGTATTTCCTTAACTAACATGGTCAATTTGAGGATAATCACAGCTCAATGGTGCTTTTATCTGATGAAAGTGCTGACCTGACATTGATTTGATATAGATTTGTCTGTAAAATAACAATAACATAAAATAAAACAACAACAAAACACAATGCAAAAAAGCTCCAAAACATTCAAAAGGTTCTATCCTTTCCTTGCCAGCATTCCAAAGAGATATACTTGATGTAATAAGTGTACCGTCTTTAACACAGATATACAGAAGTAAATTAAAAGTTATTTTCCATCACTGTGGAGTTCTTCAAGATAATATTCTGCTGTTTCTTGGGGAAAAGTTGCTAAAAACCTTCTATTTCTGATTTAACTCTTGTGTATTGGAAGGAAGAATTATTTTTCTTTTTCCTTGCATTAATCTTTGTGGAATTCAGCACCCCAATTCTGCACTCTTTAAAGAATACCTTCATCACCACATTGTAAAACTCTCTAAGCTTAGAGACTGAGATGCATGTTTCTACATCACTACACATTCCACAATGAAGTGCACAATGGGGTAAAACTGAATCGAAATAGCGTCTTCTGTCAAAGGAGGACCGTGTCTATTGAATGCTATTGATATACACTTGGCACCCTTACACTCTCATTCACTTAGTTTTTTATATAAAATAGTTAGGGGTAGTTTTCCCCACTCCTGAAAACGTTGAGGTTAGCATATACTGGTAAAGAAAGTTAATTAAATCGTGTAAGAAAAATCCAGAATATTAGTGCAGTCTTGAATGGTAGATACGTGTTCTAGTTGAAGAAGATTACACCACTAAAGATGTAGGCAGCTATGTGCAGGCACCAGCTTAAGGATATAGGTATTATCCTCAGATAAATACATAAAATGATGCAAGTTCATACATGCTACTCTACTGACTTTAATTTTGTGAATTCTACTTTCACATCTGGGTAAGTACATAAGGTCCTGCTCAGTGCAAGGCATAAATCCTTGAATTTCTAGACAAGATTCTATATGAACAGCACTCTAGCTGCTCAAAACACTTTTCTACCAAATCTCCAATACTTTAGCAGGATCTATAAAGTGATGGCAAATCTACTGACAAAAGCTAATAGTAGCTGCTGCTTGGACTCATTTCATGAAAGTCTGCTTTCCCTTTTATCTGTGCTATCTTTCCTATAAATATAACAAATCCAAAGAAACAGATTAAGCACAAAAAGAGTTAGCACACATAATAGCAATCATCTCACACTGTGTGGTGTGACTATTGAAACTATACATTTTATTGCAACTGATATCAACCTCTTTTATTGTCCTGCGGTGAACCAAGTAGTTCTGTCAAGAAACAGTTTCCTTTTTTTTTTCACCCTCCCACTGGGAAACAGCTACAGCCAACTATCCCTTCCATTTCAGTCCAAAGCAATCAATAGCGAGAACACAGCTTCCAGTCTTCCTAGACATTTGGAAGTCTATATTCATTGCAACTGTCAAATTCTTTAGAAGTTAAAGAAGACATTGAACAAGCATAGACTACAATCTGGAATATGCTTGACATATTCCTGTATTTAAAATATCCCAGAAGACTGTGGTTAAAAAAAAAAGTAAAAGGGCAAAAAGTGGGAAAAAAAAAAGGAAAAAAGGGAGAGGGAGAAGAAAAAAAACCACAACACAAACTTTGGTATCACTATTTCTCTTTCCTGTGAAGCAAGAAGACTCTTAGGATTACAGTAGGAGTATTTCTGCCTGCTGTACTTTACAATCACGCAGAAACTGAAGGTTTTATAATAAAAGATGACTCCCTACCCTTAGTTGATGAATAGCTATAATTTTCTGTTGGATGTCCTGAATCATGTAGCTTGCTACAGCAGAGAGGCTCTCTAACTCTGAATTGAAGGTATAATTCTGAAATGTAAGACTCCACTGCAGAAGGGTTACACATTGGCTATGAATCCTTGACTTTCAAGCACTGTTGGAAAGAAAAAGCTAATATTTATTTACAGAGAAGAGGATTCTGGAATGAATTTAGTCACATTAATGCAGAGCATAAAAACCTAATTGGGGTCCAAAAGACAATATACAACAGAACACAGCAGAGCCCAGCAATGAACCGTTCCACAGATCTCAAATTCAAAACATTATCAAGGGTATACAGCACTGAACAAATCAAGATATATTGACACATATTCATAACATGAGACTGGGTTTATCGGGCTCCTAAAGCCTAGGTAAGGAAATTTTTACTCAAACTAGTGTGTGGTAGACAGAGGCCCCTATATTCTGCAGCATTCTATTGGCAATCTTTCTTGCTATTCTTCCCCAGAAATAGGAATTTGGAAACAAAGAAGCTGAAATAAAAGGGATCATTGGTTATTAAAGTGTTATCAACATAACTCTGACTTCTCTGGATGAGAAAGTAACTAATGTTTATGTATAAAACACTGAGAAGCTCTGGCATCAGCAGAATAAAATGATTTGAAACCCAATATTATTCTTGACTGAAACTGGTTTGGGAAATCACAGTGGAACATAAAGTTGGAACTCAGTGACAGTAACCAGGTTAATGTCTGACAGAGAAAAAGAATAATGGCAATATTTTGAAAAATGGAAAATAAAGGTAAGAACTATGATACAGAGAAAGTGACAAGTGCAAATATGTAATCAAGATAATGTGAGAGGAGGAAGGTGTGGTATATTTAGTGTATTGGACTAACTTACTTAATATCTCAGTTTTGCTACTGGAGTAATACGGGCTAAATCAACTGTGCCTTGACAGTTGTCAAAAGACATGATCAATGTCCTGTGGATCTAAAGGATGCAGTGCAAATACCAAAATCCTTCAGTGCTTCAGTTCCTAGCTCTAGAGTAAAAAAAAAAATAAAAAAAATCATAGAATCATACAATAGTTAGGGTTGGACGGGACCTTAAAGATCATCTAGTTCCAACCCCCCTGCCACAAGTAGGGACATCTCAATAGGTCAGGAGGCCAAGGCCCCATCCAACCTCACCTCGAACACCTCCAGGGATGGGGCATCCAAAGCTTTCCTGGGAAACCTGTGCTAGTACCTCACCATTCTCATTGTGAAGAAATTCCACCTAATGACTAGTCTAAATCTGCCCCTCTCCAGTTTACACCTGTTCCATTTCAGCCTGTCCTTGTACAGAATGTGCTCCAGCCCGCTGATCATCTTTGTAGCCCTCCTCTGGACCCGTTCCAACAGCTCCATATCCTTGTTATGTTGAGGATTCCAGAACTGGACACAATACTCCAGATGATGTCTCACAAGAGTGGAATAGAGGGGCAGAATCCCCGCCCTCACCCTACTGACCTCGTTTCTTTTGATGCAGCTCAGGATACAGTTGGACCTCTGGGCTGCACGTGCATGTTGCCAGCTCACATCAAGCTTCTCATTGATCAGCTTTCCCAAGTCCTTCCATGCAGGCCTGCTCTCAATCACATCATCCCCATCATGTACTGAAATTGGGGATTCAGTACCCCTGACCCCCCCAAAAAAGTTGCTTCTTCAAAGTAAATCTGTGATTATATGTGTGTCTCTGCAATACATGCTCAAGTTTGTTACTGATCAGACCTGCAAATTGGGATGTGACAGCTGTATCCCTTAGTCTGGACAGAGGTCCTAAGCCCTGGCACTAAGGGTCGGGCTCCAGCAACCAGAATTGTCATGGGCCAGAGCAGCTGGAGAAGGCAGCCTTGCCCTTACACGTCTTAACTTTTTCCTCCAGATAAGATTTCAGCTAGCACATTTGTTGATGTCAGGCACTTCAGTGCAGAAGACACTATTCTTCACCTTCATTAGTCTAGTATACCTTTTAGATAAAATCACTATAGGTTGAATTCAGAATTTTTTTTCTTTTTTTAATTTCAATACAAATCAAAAGGTTTGGAAGACTTCACATTCTGCACAGGCTTCAGAAAAAAAAATTTTTTCCTAAGTAATAGAAAGTCACATGTATATTTCATGGGAAACCCTGAACCCACTGAAGTCAATGACAGTGATCCTGTCCCGTGGATGGAATACGGATTTCAGGATCCATATGTAGCAATCTCAAACATTTTCTATTATTTTTAAAAGCTTTAGATGTACACAGAATTAACAGAGAACAAAACAATCCACATTTAAGTGGATGTGAGTTATTTCTTACCAAGTAGGACAGTGCTTTTTTCAGACTACTAGCGAGCTAGTAAGCTGTTTATTGATTCACAAAGTAAATGCCAACTTCAGCTTGATAAATACTGAATGCTCAAAGATTCTGGCAAGCTGCTCACACTTGGCAGATTTAGATACTTACTTCTCAAGCTCAAATCAGGCAGGTGAGAAAGCAAACACTAAGCTTGTTTTTTTCCAAGTAGTAAACAGATTATTTTTGCAGGAAGATGATGTTATAAACTATGAGTCCCTTATCTAGTATTATTCAAAATACAGTTGCAAGTAGAGATAGGTGGGTGGACTGGCAAATACTCCTTCAGTTTCCATTTGGGGGCAGTTAAGAAAGTCCTTTTTTTCCCCCATGTGCCAATAAACTCATGACCGGCTCTATAAATAAGGACCAAAAGCATTTTGTGGGATAATTTGATTTCCATTACATTCCATCTTCAAATCTTAGTGGTCTGATTTTCTATTTTTACTTCCAAAAAAGTGCAACTGCTATCAAATGTAGACTTGTGAGAGTGCTGCACTTTAAATGAAAAATTAACTGAAAGCAAAACACTAAGAGCAGCTTTCAGCTCTTAGGTGACATTCAAAGCTGTAGTCTAGGAAGGATCATTTTAGCTGCACTGCTGTAGCAGGACTAAAGCTGATATTCAAGTTTCCTGAAAGCAGCGTTACAAAGTAGTTTAAATAATATATTAATTTATTTGAATATTTTTTACTACGTAAATCCAGGCCAAAGTGTTAGCACAGTATTTTCACACCTCTCTTGGAACATCATTTGGACAAAACTGTGGTTTTACACTGGAGGTGGCTATGCAAAAAATCTAAATAATAGTTTTACCTTGTGTTTTAAGGCCATGCCCAGTTAGTGTGTCAAACAGAATAACATGATTTTTTTTTTTAATCTCACATCTGATGATAATACTTTGAAGAGAAACTTCTTCAAATTATTCTCTTTTTATAATGATGTACTAGTGTGTTCACAATATTATTATTCTGACAAAAGCCTCAGATCCTGAAGTTAAGTTCACTTAGCTCTAGTCTGACTGGAGAGAAAAGTAAAAAATACCTGGTGATGTATTTCCTCATAAAACAAGAAGATATCTTCAAGCTGTTGATGGAAAAAGGTCACTTACCATCAAATCCACTACTCTGGATATCAGAGAAAGCTACTATTGCATGTTGAAGTTTATGGGTGGGGAAAAGATATCAAGAAAAAACAAGCAACTAAGTAGTTCAGGTAGCTTTCTGTACACCTGCCACAGCAGGAGGACTTCCATGTTTCTAGAAACTCAAACAAAGTGATAAAAAATGCACCTGAAGTATGTGTGGAATTGCAGAGATGTGGCTCCAGAGCCTTCATATATTGAGCTCCTAAAATGGGTAATGGTTCCACATGAAAGAAATTCTAACAACGCAAGGCTTTCTAACTCTTTTTTTTCAAGATCACCCTCCTGTGTTTGGAGAGAGTTTGCATATAATGAAGGATACAGAAGCTGAAGAAAATATAAGGATAGGGAACTAACTCAGTAAGTGGGAATTTGTAGACTTTTTTTGCTTCTGTAATAGCATCAATTTTAAAGTTACTTTCATTTTTAATGCAAGTCTAAATGCAGACTGATAGCAAGTATTATGATCTCTTGTTACCAGGTACTTATGACAATTTCTTAATAATAGCTGCTTGACTGAAATAATAATTACTTCTGTGTACTCTCAGATACACTTTTTTAAAAAAAATATTTCACTTCTTTACCTACACATCCATTAATACATGTACATCTTGACAGGAGCCAGCAATGTGCACTCGCAGCCCAGAAGGCCAATCGAAGGTTTGGGCTGCATCAAAAACAACGTGGCCAGCAGGGTGCAGGAGGTGACTCTGCCCCTCTATTCCTCTCTTGTGAGACCTCACCTGGAGTATTGTGTCCAGTTCTGGAATCCTCAAAATAACAAGGATACGGGACTGTTAGAATGGGTCCAGAAGAGGACTACAGAGATGATCAGAGGGCTGCAGCACCTTACATATGAGGATATACTGAGAGAGTTGGGGTTGTTCAGTCCAAAGATGAGAAGGCTCTGAGGGGATCTTATAGTGACCTTCCAGTATCTGAAAAGGGCCTACGGGAAAGCTGGAGAGGGGCTATTCATAGAGGTTTGTGGTGATAAGGACAAGAGGGAACAGGTATAAACTGGAGAGGGACAGATTTAGACTAGACATTAGGCAGACTTTCTTCACAATGAGAGTGGTGAGGCACTAGCACAGGTTGCCCAGGGAAGTTGTGGCTGCCCCATCCCTGGAGATGTTCAAGGCCCAGTTGGATGTGGTCTTGGCCTCCTGACCTATTGAGATGTCCCTGCTTGTGGCAGGGGGATTGGAACTAGACGAACTTTAAGGTTCCTCCCAACTGTTCTATGATTCTATGATTCTATGATTCTACGATCTGTGCACAATCTTACTGACTTCACTGTGAAACTCAGAGGATTTGAAGATTAATGCAGCTGAGTTATTCTAGGAAGGAGCTCACAGTTATGTGATGCATGCTTTGCATGCTATGTATGTGCAAAATACTTATATAGGCTATGGAAAAAACATTCCTGTAATTGAAGATTTGCAGACAACCAAAAAATACATGTGAAATTGTAATTTCATTGATTAAATATATATTGAGATGTATGTACATGAACACATAATTAAACTTGCTGATAAAATCAGTGTTGTTATTCTGGCCATAAAGTTTAGGTTTTGTTTCACTTAGGAAAAAAAAATGCTGTGTCCAAAATAATTCTTTCAGGAAGGATGTTTTCTTAATGTAATAATTCATTCTATAAAAGTAGGGTGTGAAGACCATATTGCAGAAAATTTAAATTCAGTTCAAATTTCATAAATTAACACTTTTATGACAGAACTAGATCTCAGTAGATGGATGGCTATATTCAAAGTAATTTATACTAGAGATTCTGTAGTCACAGTGATTTTTGTTTGTTTTCAAGAAAGGGAAGGGGGAACACACAATAATTGGAAAGAGTCTGTACATAGCCCTGTGAGATTTTGTGTACACTGACTAGGTGTATAAAAACAGAACATGAGCCCTTCATTCATACTATTAACATTATTTTTTAAGTTTCTACTTTCTAGAGCAAGCAGAAAAAAAAAGTAGTCTGGGATACATTTCTTCTGTTTCCATATAATTTCTCCATCGGCAGACAAGTAAAGTGTTGAAACAAAAAGTAAACCCAAAAAAACTATAAATAAAAAAATACAGAACTATAAAATAAAACAAAATATGATAAACACTGGCAAGAATTATCTAAATACCCTGGAAGCTGAAAATTTGTGTGTGTTTTTTTTTCATTCTGAAAATTAAGCAGGTTATCATAGGACTGATGCTAAAGTGACATCTACTTTTTGTAGAACAGTAGTTCAAATTCTGAAACTCAAGAGACACAAAATATTTCTACTATTATGTGCATAGTGATAACTCCCAGTCAGAGAAGAGAAAAACCCTAAAGAGCAGACGGAATCCAGCATATGCCTATTAAAGACTTGATTAACACATGGGAAATTAATATTAGAAACCTAATATTGGAAAGGTAAGAAGGCTTGTCTGGGGCATATCATCTGTTGAATGCTGCATCACTTCTTAGTAGGCTAGGATCAATCTATTTACTTTCTAAGTGTTTAGAGTACACACTTCATGTATCTAAATTTTAGTTATGAATCTCTATCCTGTGAAACGTCGTGTAGATGATAAGAAACTGAAATCTTCTTCTGACCAGGTAAGAAATGTGTAGTTGAAGAATATGGGGGATTTAGTGCCTTCTGTGTTGCACATATTCTTATCTCTTTGTTTTCCTGTGCAAGGATTGAATAATTTTATATATGGTAAATCCTCAGAGTCAGAGAAGTCTTAAAATTATTTATTTTTTAGTCAGTGTTGAAGTAAAGTGGAGGGAAGACTTCAGTGTCAGATATACAGAAATTTGATGAACCTAACTGGAACAAAACATTACTCAACACATCAATAGCACATTTCTGGGCATTACAGCAGTATCTTGGAAATTTAAATGAATTCAATCAACAGTCAAAACATATTCTTAGTCTTCACTCTTACTGTGATACAAGCACAGTTACAAGAGTCTCAGAAACAAATAAAAAGCAGAAATTTAAATACCGGGTCTCAATTTTGTATGAACAAGCCTAGAGAAGTTGGTATGAAAACTTAATATGGCCTATGTTATGTGTACAAAACCTCCTGCCATATTTAGCTGAGACATTCCAGGTTCACGCTATTGTATTATGACAGCAGTATATGACTCTTTAAGACAGAGTAATCTATTGAAGAAAAGTTGTGATACTCATCAGTTTGTTATACTTACAGATGATGATCCTTAACCTGATCTTAAAACTCTGCAAACATTTGATAACAATGCAATCTTCACAATTACAAATTGTATTGTATCATCTTTTGAAAATACAAATTCTTGTTAGTGAAAAACAAAAATCCTGAGATATATTCAGCTGAGAGTATTTCTTTTTATAGTCCGTCAAATATTTACTTTTGTTTCAATATCAGATTAAAAACATTGCAAATGTTCATTGTGGCTGAAGTAAGATAAAAAATATTTTCCAAAACCAGGTCTAACAATGTATGTATCAGACCTGAATGTTGTCAGAATATAGTTTTGCCCAGTTGAGATAAAGCTACTTTGAAATCAAAAGAATGGCAAATTTCAGGGGTAATGCCTGCGTTGTAACAACAGGGAATTTCAAGACTTCCTTCATAGTATATTCAAAGCTGTAAGGACCACGCGGCTGAATCATGGAATCATAGAATTATAGAATCATAGAATCATAGAATCACCAGGTTGGAAGAGACCCATCTGATCATTGAGTCCAACCATTCCTATCAAACACTAAACCATGTCCCTCAGCACCTTGTCCCACCAGTCCTTTAAACACATCCAAGAAAGGTGACTTAACCACCTCCCTGGGCAGTCTGTTCCAATGCCCAATGACCGTTTCTGTGAAAAACTTTTTCCTAATGTCCAGCCTAAATCTCCCCTGGCAGAGCTTGAGGCCATTCCCTCTTGTCCTGTCCCCTGTCACTTGGGAGAAGAGCCCAGCTCCCTCCTCTCCACAACCTCCTTTCAGGTAGTTATAGAGAGCAATAACAT
>WAAB01021906.1:244547-269256 GCA_013389865.1 Piaya cayana
TTTTTTTTCTCATTTAGGTGTTTCCCAATTCTCTTTTTTTTTTTTTTTTTGGTTCTGTTTCTAACTGATACTTTAATTTCTGGCATAAATATAATTTTTTTGCCATTTCCCAAATTTCTGCTTTGTACATGGATTTTGATATCACAAAACATGGATTACAGTTAACTTTCTAGCATTAGGATAATAATTAATACTATTTAATACCACATTTACTTTCTTTTTTAATACTTCTATCTTCAAATACCTCAGTGTCTTGTTTCTCTAAACCCAATGCTTGTTTACCAAATTCTCTACATTCTCATTTGCATTGTGCATTAAACATGGCTTTAGGGTTTATTTTAATTCATGCTATATGCTTTTGCCTCATTCCCTCAGCAGACTTATGCCTCCATGCTAACACTACTGGTTTTGTAAGCACTGTAGCAATATGCACAACTTCTTCTTACAGAGACACCAGTGAAAGCAAAGATGCTAAGCTATTTTCTGAGAAATGTTTGCTATGTTCTTCAAAGAAGGCAAAATTCTTCCCTTCTGCAACATTGGTATAAGTACCAAAAACATTCTCATGTTACTCTATCACTCTGTTTTGCTTTTCTTAAATATCACACGCATCTCTATGAAACTCAATTGTACTGCCCCTAGCATGCAATGCCTTTCTGGTTCCTGAAAAGGTTTTTAATTGTACCAGGTAATTTTGCTTGGCTCATTCACTCACATTAAAAGTATTTTCTTTCAGACATCCAGAAGTGTTATTGTGACATCGCTTTGCTAATACACAGAGAGCAGTATATTATTTTATGTCCTTTATCCAAGACTCAGACATCTAACAGTGGTGAGGTAACCATAGTTTCTTCTTCCTCTCTTCCCTTCACTTCCTACCTTTAAACACTCAGTTTATAGTCAGTCAATCCCTTGACTTCATTTTATTCTTTTTTAAATTTATTTCAATGTTTGTTTTCAGGAACAATATGGTGTTTGTGAATATCAAGGTTAAATTACTGCAAATTTCCTTCTCTACTCTTCTTTTTCCTACCTCTTTGCAGTATCATTCTGCTGCCTTATATAATTTTCTATCTCTGGGTCATTTCATGTAGCAGTTTGTTGTACTTCTCTCAGAGGACTTACCCTTTTGAGTAAGGATTCCATGCAAGTACCCTCATTAGGATTCTTTTGTCATTGGTGATTTCATGTGGTGTTGAAGCTTCTGTATCTTTTCTTACTAGGAAGAAAGCATTTTACATTAATTCTTGTGTTTTGTTTACAGTCTAGTCCATAAATAGGAAATAAACATACATGTCAGATGAAACTGTCTTGCATTTTTCAGTACCAAACTTAGCAGTTCCTGTGCTTTTTACATATTAGAAAGCTTTTAGGAGAACTGGTTGATAAGCTAAGATCTCCTGTAGTTTTAATCTACAATTCACTATTAGATCACGTACATATTATTCATGGAACATAATTTGAAGGACACTCCTGCTTCTCAGGATGCAGTTCTCGATGGCATAGCTATAGGTTGCCATCAAGATATTTGTGTCTCATCACATATCTCTACAAGAGTTTGGATTCTCTAATCCCTAAATTAAGTATCTTAGACCAAGAAGTATATAGGAAAACATGAATTTAATACCTTCCTACCTACACCACCAGTGAATTCTTCCTTTTACTTCCCATTGATCAGCATTTATGGATTTCTATTCAGGCTGCAGGTTTTTGTGAATTTTCCTTATAGATATATAACTCCTTCAGGGCTTTCCACTGGTACTTTTTACACAAAAGCACATTGCAGCCAAGCATCACAACATTTCTGTGCATTTGTCCCACGATCACTCTTTATGATATACTGGAGTGGGGACCATGCCGTAATTTCTACCCAGACACAAACTATTTGGAGAAGAGAAATGGCTTAGATTTTCCTTATTGTAGGGAATATTATGAACAAGCATATCAAAGGGTCCTATATCATAAAATATTATCTTATTATCTGTACTACATAAACACACTGCATCTGTATAACACTGTAGCGTAATATTGTGAGCTCTTAACAGCAAAATTTCAAACCTTATGTCTCCCTTGAGAAAGCAAGTGATATCATATGTCTCCTTGCCTAAAGGAATTTTGGATAAACCAGAGAAATTAAGTGGATGACTAGAGAACTTAGTGATAGGGGGATGCAATATGACTGATAATTTATTATTATTTTAAATTATGGGCTGAACATGCACATTTCATGATAGTGTTGTTCAGCCTTCATAGAAGCATTCTTACATACTCGGTTCTCCAAGGCTACTCACTTATTCAAGTTAAAAATGACAACTAAAAATATTTCTATCATCTAAGTAACTGTAAAGGGAGGAGGTAATGTTGTACATTTGCAAGGATTGACTACACTTTTCCAGTAATATTTAAATACATTCCTCCAGGGGGTCTTTAAAATTGACCATTCTCTCATAAAACAAGTAATAGAAGACAGAAATAGGCTTTATGATGGCACCATGGCACTACACTTAAGATTCCGTGAACTTAATTTTTTCTTGCAATACAATTATTCCAATGATTGCCTTCATTAACAGGAATAGGATACATTATGTTTGTAGAAAAAGGGAAAATGGAGGGCAAATGCTCAGAACCTGTTGTATATTTATGCATCAGGATGCATAATATGCATTTCCATATAATTTTAATATAATTCTATTACACATAAAAAGCATCTAATAGATCTGAGAGTAGAGTTCAAGATCAAATCCAAAGGTAGCTCTTGGCAAAGTACAAAGTAAAATACTGATGTCGTGTGTACAGCAAGTTCTCAAGAGCAAAGGCAGCAGCCAATTCTAAAACATCAGCCTTTACAAATTGTGACTCGACAGCAAAGATATTGCTCAATTGAAAGTAAATATAGTATCACACATAAGGTAAAGAAGGAGGACGGTGAAAATTAACTTTTTATGTGGAACTGTTGCAAGGATAAAAACAGCAAAATAGGCTCTTTCTCTCACACCCTTCTATGTTAAGCTAAGAGAAAAATATTAAATTAATACTCTTGTTTATATTTGCAATTACTTTCATTAAATCATGAATACTTTTTAAAATCTCAGTCTTTCTCAGAAAGTGCTTCAGTCTGGGTATTTAATTTTAGCTACTTGTTTCTATTTGAATGGAAACAACAATATCCACTCACTTTATTCTGAAACGGCACCAGACAAGTTCACTCTCCTATTTTTAAAGACTTGTGTTCCTAATGCTTTTTTTATAACATTCAAGGACATGAAATGAAATAATGTATTATAGTCATCTTCAGAGATAGTCCCCCAAAGCGACAGCCAAATCCAGATTCCTATCCAATGTTGAACAATTCCTAAAAACTGAGGTTTAAATTTAACATGCTTACCAATTCAGCATGTTTTTTTCATGTTGATTACAGGTTAGCAAAAATCTATTTAAAATTCTAGTGTACGAACAAGATCAACCTTCCTGATATCTTAAAAAACTACCCCAAGAAGCCCGGTAAGCACAATTTTGGTTCACAGGCCTATGTTGATTCTTTCACAGTAATTAATATCTTATCTAGGTGTCCACTAATTCTATTTTTTTCTGGTTTCTGCTAAATTACCTTGTATAGGCAGCAAGTTTACAAGTCATCTCCACGGTCACTCTGTGGAGGATTTCTTAATAACTGTGTCCACATTTGCCAGCAGGCAGTCACTAGATACTAAGGAAGTTTGCTGTTGTTATTAAACTAGCTATTTAATCCTCTTGAGTCTTTTCAGTAAAATCCACCTAGAAATCTTCAGCTTTTATTATGTTAATTTTTTATGTAGTCACTTTAATTTCAGAAATATTCTTCTATTAAACGGTCTCCAAAAGATCTCTGGTAAGGGAGTATACTTCATTCCCAAGGTACCTCTTAGCTAAATACTACCAGTAAAATAGGTTACGTTCCTCTGTTATGGAATATATATTTAGAAATAACCCACTGAAACACCAAAAAAGGTTGACTACCTTATCAAAGGCACGAACCTAGGTATTTTAGATAATTAACAGCTGAAAAAAATAGGTTTTGGACACCATTGTCAACATTGCCTCTAGTAAAAAGAAGTGCAGTAGTTAAAATAAACCTTCTCTAAAGTATCTGAAGTAAAACACTTGGAAGATGTTTTCATAAACAGTTTCTGAGTTTAGGTCATGAAGATGGAAATTCTAAAATTTTTTGACAGGCATCTAAAAAGCTCAAAGGAATCTAGAATTATGATTTCCACCCCAGCTTGCTTATAAACACATGGAGAAAGGTTTACATATAAGAGGTGCCAAAGATGTGAATTTATCTGTTATTCTGTAAACCTGGCTAGAGTTAAGGTTCAACAAATGTTTACAATAATAAATTGCTAGTGTTAGTGTTGACCTAGTTATATAGGTAATTCTCCTTCATAAACTCAATCCTTTCTTCTGCATATCTACTATAATTACCTGACAGCAATACTTCATAGTAATATAAAGGATATACGCATCTCCCTAAAAGGATCATTTGTAAGCAACTAGAACAGGGTAAAGACAATCATAAACCAATCTCTCTACGATATTTGAGATCTCACAGTTCCAGCAGGCAGAAGTGAAACTGAAGGCAATTAACATACCTTAAACACTGGACCATGAAACCTTTATCTTTGCAATTATTCACAGAAGTCAATAAAGTTAGAAGGTACTCATTGGAGTATATCAGAGTGAGTAAAGGTTCACAGTCTGTCCCTGCATAAGAAGGTGATCGACCACTCTTAAGGAATATTAGTGACATATATAATTAATCCTAGCTGTACAATGATGAAGTGGCGATTATATACACTAGCAAAACATTTATGTCGAGGTTGGGGTCAGGACCCAGTGGCTCTGCACTTAATCATAAATCACTCTCCAGGTTCTGCTGAGTGCAAAAATACCTAAAGATCTGTATTGCTCTAGCTGAGCACATACTTCTCTGTCATAACAAGGGAGAAGCTTTCTGTTCAGTGGCTCAAGTATATCTTCAGAACATAGTGAAATGCTATTCTGAGGCTAGTACAGAGTATATTGAATCAAGATTTCTTCGGGTTATAAGAATCCCTCCTCTTCACTAAATTATTCAAAAAGAAATACGAGCCTCATAACCGTAATTCAGTTAATTCATGGGGAAATAAGTGTTTACAGAACCATTCTTTCATTAATTTTTCTGTTAGTAAGGTGAAGACAGTTTCTGTCCCTGAGCTTTCTTGTTGGTACTGCACATTCTATTGCATTGCCACTGCATCTTCTTGCTCTTATACTTTCCTAAGCATAGATTGTGCTACTTGTTAGTTCTAACTTCTTATGTTAACAAAAAACCACAATGGAAAACCAATGGAGAACAAGTAAAATCAGTAGGCATCAGTAATGTATGTTGAAATCAACATAATACTTCCCTTATAAGAGCATGAAATACTCAAGAGTATCATGCTGTCTATGCTTTAGGACATGGTGAAATATATACCTTCCAAGCTGCCTAGTGAAAGAGAAGATTTACACCGTCCCAGTCGCACTAGCAAATGTCATGTTTTGAGTGAAAAGCAGCTTTTAATGTAGAAAATACACTGTGTAGACTCATGATTCCAGTAAAAAGGTAATAAAGAGAATAATTGCTTAAACAGCTTTGCAATTATGTTCTAAATTTTTTCCAAAATTACACAGTATTTAGTATATTATAAAAGCCACACTATGAAATTATATCCTAAAACCAAACTGATATAAACTATTTCTTTCTTTAGAATTTATTTCTCTAAGTTGTTTATGTTTCTGTCTCTAAAAAGAAAAGATGTTTCAGAACATCCAAATAAGCATATGTGTTTGGAAAAGTGATTCCTTCTGAGGCACCTGCATTCCCACTGAATTTACTCTGTGCTATCACAAATTACACACTCAACTGTAAACTTAACAAAATGAACTTGTTCATTTTGCTCAAATAAAACAATTGCTCATTCCTACTCTTCTTAAATTCTCACTCCCAAATGAACTTCTCAATTAGAAGAATTTAGTGAGTACAAAACAAGTTAAAGTGATCAAAGACAGAAAAGTGGACTCCGCTACTTTCTCATATTTGCAATTTCCTGTACCACAGAGAGTCACATTCCAAAGAGATAAATACAAAAGCTTTTATATAAGTCCTGGTTAACCTATCACCTCTTGCACTCATATAACCATCAAATCACAGAAGTGTTGTCTGTAAATGACCACTGTAGGTCATCTACTCCAGCTTCTTTTGACACTTAGATGCCTAGAAGTGTATTCCTAGCAGACAAAGCCACTCCAAGACCTTTCTAGGGAGAGCCATGAGGCTCACCACATTCCCCAAGTCCAATTCTTGCAGTTTATCAAAATTAATATACAGTTAGCTTTTTTGTTGCTGTTGTTGTGAAATCTCTCTCACGTCTCATACCTTTTCAACAATAATTTATATTAACCTCATGATCATATCAGTCAACACTTTCAGCGCCCACATCTGGATCTGAATCGAGACAACTTTTTCCTGTAGGCAGTGCCTGAGAGTTTATCTGTGCCTTGTATACAGTTACATATGTAAATTCAAACAAGGACTGGTGTACACATGAGTTTCTTCTGCAGGTAATTGTGTTAGATTTTAAACACATCAAAGAACACTGTAGTGCAATTATACACATCTAATGCAAAAGAAAGGGAAGCAAAACCAAAAATCAAAACCAACCTACAATTAGTATAAAGCCTAATATCAGCTGGTAAATTTTTTCCAGATAACTGATGGCAATGTGTCTTGTGTGTCGAAACTCTGTCCCCTACAAATATGCTCCCTGTGCTGAATAGCTACTATTGTTGGTATCTTTCAGCTGCTTTCCTCATAAATGAATTTCAGCTGGCAACAAGGAAAAATGCTTGTTCCTTTTTTATGAAGCTGATGGCATCTTCAGTACAATTACATACACAGCTGCTGTGGACAAGTGACGCTCTGCCAAGTGCGTCCTGTGCTGCAGTTTTCTTTCCATTCTCTCCACAATAACAATAAAAGAGAAACCACCGAAGTTGAAAAGAAAGGAATTGTTTGTTCTTATTTTTTGCTTAGGGACAGAGAGAGAATGAGCCCACAACTGGGAAGGGTTGGCTACAGAGAAACAGCTTTCCTTAGAAGAGCCTATTCAGTAAAGAGAATGAAAATAATGGACTCAAAATCTTTAATACCAAGCCTGATGAAGATCTTCAGGAGGTGATGGCATTGTAATAGACTTCATATGCAATAGTAAACTGCAGTCATCATCAGCTTGATACTGCCTTAAGGTATGTTCCATTAAGTCAAAACCTGAAACAATTTGCATGATGATATGACTGTAAGAGATGCTCAGGACTGGCTTTTGAACTTCCAAGTAAAGCATGGGAGGTCCATAGTTATGGTGATGAAGGCAGGTAACAATTATACAATAAAGTTGGTTGAATCAGTGTTTCCTATAAAGTTCTTGATAAAACCATGTTTCCTTTTATAAAGCCACTTCCAGTTGTTTTTCTCTTTAGCTTCTTCAGTCTAGCATTTTGTGTCTGCTCCCCATTTTGAAAATAACATTTTATATTACCATTAGTTTACCAAGGTATATTGTCACCAACTTTGTCACCTGTAATACTGTCCTCTTAGTGTGCAATACATTCAACATAATAATGAATTTACTTCTGCAAGGACAGGAATGATCAGTGAGTATATAATTTTCTGTAAGGGCGATTTGAATAACAGTCTGGATAACAAGTCTGTTCCAATATTTTACATGAAGTATGCATATTTCCTCTCAAAATTCCTGATATCTCAATGATTACAAACTTTAATATAGTTCTAAGACATGCAGATCAAAAAAAATCTCAGGAAGAATAAAATTAAGTCTTTGGTCCTTCAGTTGCTCTGAGAGTGGGGAAAAACCAAATCTTAGTTATTGTAATATCTGAGATTCCAGGCTTGCATACTTTTGCAGTCAATACCATCTACAGCTTCAATCTGAACTGGCACATACTAACATACTTTCAGAATGAGTGAAAATTCATTGTAGGATGAAAAAATATGTTACAGTTCTAGAAAACATAACCTGCATTGGAGCCCACATCCACAAGGAACATCTATCATCCTGTCATATGTGGAAACTGAAATAAGTAGAGCAAGCAAGTGAAAGCTTGGAAGCAAGTGATATTCATATCCAATCTCATTAGCACCAATACATGTCTATATGCACCCAGGTGTGCACAGACACATAAAAAAAGGGTCCTAGTGTTATTCTGAGATTATGCGAGCAATTCATTTCACATTTCATTAAACACAGAAGAGGGACCCATTAAACAAACTTTACATAACATACGGATTCTTTTATTAAGTCAGAAGTACATAAGCATTTCCCATACTGAGAATTTAAAATAAATAAGTGACAAAATTATTCCCTTATGCACATTCAGAAAATCTAAGCATGGTTATATAGAATAGAATGTGGCCCTCTGTTGAGTTTCCATGTGCTTCTCGAAAGGACATATTTAAATATTCAAATGAACCATTATGTAATTAAAAAAAGGAATCCTATGGTTGTACTTAAGAACGAGCTTTCATAAAAAAAAACAACCCTAGAACATTAGTTGCTTTGGAGCTGAATTCTGACATTCCTCTCTTGCATCATTTGCACAAATCAAGTAAGTTTGTTCCATAAATCTATTAATCTCTTTAACCAGAGACTTCTTCACACACTGTTTAATTTTTCCTAGAGCTCTAGGAAGTTCTCAGGTCATAGAATCATAGAATCATAGAATCACCAGGTTGGAAGAGACCCNCAGCTAGTTGCAGAGAGCAATGAAGTCTCCTCTCAGCCTCCTCTTCTCCAGGCTAAACAACCCCAGCTCTCTTAGTCGCTCCTCATAAGGCCTGTTCTCCAGCCCCTTCACCAGCTTTGTTGCTTTTCTCTGGACTCGGTCCAGAGCCTCAACATCCTTCTTGTGATGAGGGGCCCACATCTGAACACAGGATTCAAGGAGCGGTCTCACCAGTGCTGAGTACAGAGGTAGAATAACCTCCCTGGACCTGCTAGTCACACCGTTTCTGATACAAGCCAGTCAAGACATATCTGTTTCAGGGAGTTATGGCAAGAATACAAGCTCAAATATTCAAACAACAAACAGCTAGCCTAGGAGAGAATTGACTTTTAGCATCCATAATTCACAGGATTGGAAAGTCAGGAAAAAGTCTGTTATACAATGACTGCAAGAAAGGTTTACATGGAGGTTAAATCATTGTAATAGCTGCATATATTACTGTTCCAAGGGATATAAAAAGTGATGCGTTAAAGTAAAACTTCCTCCCATTGCAGCTCTGTAGTCTAAACAGCTGTCACTTAAACATCTGCATTGACTCTTCTCCATGGAGTCTTAAAAGTGATGGCCGAATCATCAACAATCACTGTCTCTAAGTATAAAAATGGTAGATAACAAAGGCTGATTACTGCCTCCTGGAATATCTACATATCTACTTGAAAACAATGAAAAATTTAGCGTTTCCCATATTATGCTCAGAAGCTGTCCCATTGTGATATATGAGCATTGCAGGAACATAAAGTGATCTAAGCACATTTCCATTCATAACCTCTTGTTAAAGATATCTCTAAATTAAGTTAAATAGACAGTAATGTAGATTTGGTATGCTCTTTCTGATTTGCTGTGGTCATATAGGGAGGGATAAGGGATATATAGATCATTAAAGCTCAAGTCAGTTCTTTCATTTGTGAATATTCTAACATTAGCCAAAAAAAATCCATAAAAATAATTGTATTTTGCTTATGTGGATTTTATGGAAATGTCCCATTATATGTAAATTTTCAGAGATAAAGAAGAGATTGTCTTCCCACTCCTAGTGTTATTTGAAGTACAATTTCCCAGCAAATTAACAAAAGAAAGCGTCAGGAAAGATTTAGTGTTTGAACTTTAGCTGGAATATATTTTTCCAGCCAAGCAATGAGGGATCTTTTTCTCATTCATATTCAACCCCTCTGTGTTCACCTCAGAATTTTTGCTTCACGAAGTCCACACAAGGGTTCTTCAGACTACATTATAGAGGAGAGAGATGCAACAAGTGTACTGCCTTCAGTAAATCACTACCATATTTTGGAATTTAGATAACTTACCATATATATGCCAAAATGATAAGAAATGTAAGATAATGTCAAATATCTTGCTATGTGTCAAGTGCATCATTGTTGGGCTGAAAAAGATTTACTGGCTAACTCATTAATTCACAACCTAGTAGAATTTTTTCCCACTGCACATTAAAATGAAATACATCTAGAATGTATAAAGATGGTTGTGTAAACATCAGTTTGATTTTTATATAATAATAAAAGAGAATATGCCAGATTTACATCCCTATTTCAGCAAAGAAGAACCTCAAAGGACATTGAAATGAGGAATGAGTCTGCCTCCATTCACACAATCATATTTCTCTTCAACAAGTTGCTGAGACAGCAACAGAAAATATACAAAAATTGAGTCCAACTTTGTGCTGACAAACAACATAAAGGGTACACGTCAGTAATGGCAGAGTGGCCAATGGTGTATTGCAAAGAATACCTCTCATCACCTTTCACCATCACTACTTTGTGCAGGAATTTTTGTTTATTACTTGTTTGTTAGAACTAGATTTACAAAATTAACACTATTTTAGTATTATTTATTACTCAGGACATAGTGACAGGATCTCATTATGTCCAAACTGAACCAAATTAGCACTTTAGACCATTAGTAATCATACATTCCTAATATTGGAAAGAATGCCAGGTCTGGATTCATACAAACAAATCAATCGGCACAGGATTACAACAGGATGATAATGATTGTCATCATGGTGGCCAGCAAAACAGCATACGCTATTTTCTTTTATATTCTGACAAAGAGCAGCCTATTAAGGAGAAAAATTATAAATAACACAGTGTTGTCTTTGTGGATGCCTATGACCATCTCTTTACAAGTTCTTGAAGCATTGCTAAAGAAAACACGAACATATTCTCTTAATTGCAGTGGAATGCCATAAATTAAAGTTAGATGCTGTCACAAAAATCAAACAATTCTGGCTCAGAATACTTGCTGAAATCCTTCCTGGTTCTTTCTTTTAAATACAAGTTTGTTAAACAGAACACTATAATCCACCATTCACACTTGTATAGGATTGGTATCCACAGCAATAAAATCAGATGTACAGTATTTGCACTAGGTTAAATCAATACACTTTTTTGTAGAGGTATTTTTGGTACATCTGTGATTATGTAACCCAGCACTAAAAATAAGTTTATTAAATTATTAAATAATGCTAATTCTAGTCAGCATTAAAGAAAGATAATTAGAGATAATTTTAAAATGTGCCCACATGCATTTATGATTGCTCCTTAATGTGGTGTTACCTCCCAAATATAATTTTAATCATACATCTTACTAGAATTGAAACTGTTCTATAGCTTTCAAGGCTTTTTATTTTTTCTAAAATGTAGTAGTTCAGTAGTATGAAATAAAAGACATTTAGTTATAAATTGGTAAAACTTCACTTTCTTATTATTATTTACAAGAATGAAAGTAGCCCCAACAGCAAATCCTTAGTTGCATAGCACTCTTTCAAGGTTTTGTAGACCACAACTGTAGATCACAGCTGCTGTGAATGCTGTTGGTGCTGCTTATATCTCTGAACGTCCATCAATCTGTGCTACCCTCACCAAGGGTTCCCCAACCAGTAGGTACCAAACTCTCACCGCTCTCTTGCCTCTAAGTCTGTTTCAAACACGCTATATCACTGCCCTTACCCTTTACAACAATTTGAAACTTATATGATGATCCTCCTTTATAATATTGAACAGGTAGGTGGCCACTAATAAGTATGGCAAAAATAAGGCAGGCGAAAAACAAAGCTGTAGAATTTCTATTCTGTCTTGGCTAGTTGTTCTCTTTTCAACTCTCTCACTTAGTAAGGAAAGTGTACTTAGCCCACATCTACAGTTATTTTCTTGTTAATCTTCATTTCATGGTACTTTTATCTGTCAGGAATATAAATTTGTACAGTGTCATGCAAATTCATAACCCTACATTAGTTTTATAATTAATAGTGATAATATAGATAATATTTTGGGGAAATCATAGCCCTCAAAGTCTTTCCAATGCTAGGTACAAAGGGAAACTTAGCCACTGTAGTGACCCAAGTATTGACTGCAGCCATTAGCCCAGCATAAGGCAGAAAATGTGACAGTATCTCCAGGGGAATATACCACCTCGTAAAGTGGATACAGACACACAAATGGAGTTACAGGATGGATATTGACATATTAGGAAAACCGCAGCCACTCTCTCCAGACTTTTAGTGCTCTTGTGCCACCCTGAGTGACAGAGTATGGGATCCTGGGTTATAGCAGCAGTAGTCTGAGAAGGACTCTCTATCAAAACTTGCTAGGAGATATGGAGTAGGTGCAATGCTTACTTCTCTGGTAGATGTGTATGCTTCCATATACATTGTGAAGTCCTCTTTGATGCATTAACAGTTTGTATTTAATGATTGTATATTTAAATATAATCTTTATTTTATTTAATCTAAAGATATAGTTAACACAATAGCTACTTTCTTTAATCTCCAGTTGCCTGAAGATCGCAGACTTATTTTTTAAACTAAAGAAAACACTCTAATTTTTAAATTCTCCACATACTCACTTCCCTGCTATCAATTCCTTAAATCCCCTAATAAATTACTTGCCATTGTGATAGCTCTGTACACTGTGGCTTGATTGTTCCTGTTCTCATTTTGGAAATCCTTCCCTCTTCCCCTCCCCACCAATGGAGGAGAGAAAACTTAACTGTTTGAATTAAATTTTATATTCAAGCTTGGTTTAATTTTCTCACAGTCACCAGAACTCAGACTAATGTTTAAAGCATTATTATGCATAGAACTGTAAAACACATTAATTTTTAGCACACACCTACATCTATTGAAGAAAAGAAATGCTGGAGGCCTCCACTCCCAGTTTATTCATTGTTACAAAAATTGGTGTTTAAGCATGTCAATTTTTATTTTCTCTGTAGAGTGAGAAATATAAAACCCCTTGATTTTTCCCTGAATGACAAGATCATCTGCTGATGTCTAACAATTCTTTAATGCTTGTCCTCATACTTGTCCAGCTACTCCTCTGGTTTAAAACATGTTCCCAGCTATATGATGAGTGACCTCTTGTACCAGTACATCTATTTCTTTCAGACAGAATAAGATTGCTTAGAATACATTGTTCTTTCAGCCACCACACCAAAACTCCTGCTCAATTAAAAAGCAGGAAATGTTAGCCATCACAGCAGGCTTCCTGTCACTTTTGAATTCTATTTGTCTCCCTTAGCCTGAAATTCAGAAGTCTTCTTTTGACCTTCACTGTCACCGCCAACTCTGGATTGCTGGCAGACGTTATCCACACTCCACTTTGCTGACAGTACAGTGATCTTCACCCCATCTACCATGACAACTGTTTTATGGAACCCATAAACAGTTCCTCATCTCTGAAATTCTCACTATACTCCTTTGCTACTTTTACTGTATTTTTTCCCCTGGACTGAATGACAAAATGGCTGTGCAGTACTCAGCTTTTGCTATTTTATTCAAATGTTAGCTAACATCTATATTAAATTTCCCATTCTGAACGGTCAAGAGGGCTCTGTATTCCAGTGTTCGGTCACTCCATTCCTATTGTATCCTTCCTTTATATATCTGATGATCTGACAAATAGTCCATGGCTCAGTGTTTATCTTACATCATTTCCAGGCTCTTTATTTTACATATAAATCTGTTTTGGTTTTGAGTTAANACAAATAA
This sequence comes from Piaya cayana, assembly GCA_013389865.1. Lineage (NCBI taxonomy): Eukaryota > Metazoa > Chordata > Aves > Cuculiformes > Coccyzidae > Piaya > Piaya cayana. The sequence continues at coordinate 258,412 of WAAB01021906.1, forward strand.
AAGGAAAGAACTTCTTTCTTTGGCAACAACAAAGACTAGAAATCCTTCATTGGTACAATTTCATATAAGCAGACATTTTCAGACAACACTTGATTTTCAAGAGATTTCAAAATAAAATATATTGTGAGATTTTAGGACAATGTTATAATTATTGACAAGAGTATGTTGTGTTTACCGAGGTGCAAGATGCTTCCAAGAAACAGTTTTTATCTGTTTTATGTTCACCAGTGGAGTTGGCTGAGTATATTTCGACCCTAATGAGCGGCAACATGTGAGTAAATACTGCACCAAGGGCACCATGAGGCACCTACACCTCAAAAGCCAAAACAGGCAGTTCCTCCGTGACCAAGGTGCTGCCAACATTGATGAGAAATTGCAAGGAAAAACAAAAATCACAGTTTAGGGAATAAATATACATCCTTACTCAAACTTTTGGCCAAAATAAAAGTACAGCAAGGAGACAGCAGGTCTGTATTTATTGTACATGAGTTCTAATGAAGAAAATGTCACATGAGGTGATTTGCATCGCTATTTTAAAGAGTTAAGAGGGAAATTGCTACAGATTCATGTAATACTTATTGGTGGAATATAGATTCTTATTAATTAATTAAGGAAAAATGCATATTGTTCATTATACAAATATTTTCTAGCTAAAATTAGAGAACCACAGAATCGTTTCAGCTGGAAAAGACCTTTATGATCATTGAATCTAAGCACAAACCTAACATTGCCAAGTCCACTAATAAAACATGTCCTTAAGCACCACATCTACACATCTTTTGAATATCTCCAGGGTTGGTGATGATGGTAGATTCTTAAAATCTGTTCTTTTATTTCACATAAGAAATCAATGGTTAGTTGCGTCTACCTAGAAATACAAAGTAATATTCATTGCACTAGTTATATAAATCAAGAATCCTTTATAAATTCCATGTGCCTTGATATTCACATTTCTTTCCCATAGTTTTTAATGCTTAATATCATAAGTATCTGAAAAATTACTCTCTGCTTATGTAGATGATAAGGTCTGTTCCCTGAGGACCTAAAACTGAATTATTCAGTGCTCTCTGACAACACTCAAGACAAATTAAATAAAATCAAAATGAATCCTGATGACTTTCCCCTTATATTCACATTTTAAAATAATAAGCCCTGACAAGAAAGGCATTACCATCTCATATGGCCCAATTAGGAGAACTAAAGACTTGAGGCCATATTATTTGCTATGGCAATTTCCTGTTGAACTACATTGGAATGATCTGCCAGGAGTCTGGCTGTATTCCCAGCCTTAAAGCTCATGCACAGGGATTTGATTTCTGAGAAGAAAAAAGGACTTCAATGTAAAAAAATTACATTATTCACAAATAATTAATAGTAAAAATGAGGGGGAGGGAGGAATTGTCACATTTATCACACAGAGGAATAAAAGTAGACATTTCTGTCCTATTTACTTGCAAGTTAGGCTTAGTGACAGAGCTGGTATAAGGAAGTTCAGTCTTTCCCAAGGTCACAGCTACCCAAAAATAATTCATGATTCATGAAATGTTTTTGGTTTACTTCTTTTTTTCAGTCTGATTTTATTTATAATGTTTTTGAAAACCTTTATCTAAAGCTCCACTTCAACATTTACAAAAATTATCAAATTTTACATGAGAGAATTACAAAAGAATGGTTTAACATTTAAAAGATAGCAGTCACATTTGTCTTACTGGCATTAATCACTCAGAATGAACGCACTACTAGAAGGTCTTGCCAGTAATATGCATGTTTGCATGCCAGATATTTAATCATCTACTTAAATATCAGTTTTTTCATCAATCTAATACTCTATAAATACTCATCGATAGAAACAAGGAAAGAGACTTATCTAAATTTGTGTGTGTGTGTGTTTTAGACAATATGACTGAAAATCTAATTTCCTGTTAAGTTATCAAAAATGGATTTTTCCATGAATTGTAATCATAAATGAAAAAGCTATTTTCTCATGTCGCTCTTATTCACATGCATTTGGTATTCACATTCACATTTGGTAGTAAAAAAAGAACTTTAGAGAATCTAAATCTTCAGTGAATCTAAACTGCTATTATAAAACCTTGTCACAGGATTATAAGATGTTCTGATTATATGTGTGACATAAATGAATGCTTGTAAGTCAGAGAAAAAATCCTGAAACAACAAAGTGTATATGATGCAGGCTTGGGTATTATTTATAAAAGAGTAAAAGAGATGTTTCCTTCAACAACATTTCCAAATTTTTTGACAAGTTTATATTTTAAGATGTGCATCTATTTGAATGCTGACAACAGGTGTTATTGTATTATTTGTTGCTTATCCTGATACAGAATCTTCATAGTTGTAAGTATTGTGTAAAATTACAAGCACACTGCTTTGCCACAGATTTTACAACCTAGAAAGACAAACCACAAATAATGAGTGAAAACAAAAGACACATCAGAAATGCAGCCGAAACAATGAAAAAAATCTGCATTCACACACCTTATAAACAGACACTAGAGTTCTTGTCTTTCATTTTCAACATATATTTTTACAGAGCTTACCATTTCTTTGGAACTGTGAGGCAAACTTATGTATTATCAGGAAAATAAAAATCCTCTTAACTCAAAAATATTGTTTCTAGCTTATAAGGAATTGAGTCAGGTAAGAAAAAATTGCATTCTTTGGACTGTGTTTAGCCCTCACTAAAATTCAAAAATGGAGAACATTTAAAAACTTATTTTAATAGGATCAGTCTGCAATATTTTGTATCTCATACCATAACCTCAACACTGACAGCAGTAAAAAGGAGCTATAGTGATCTGATAGAGGAAGAGTTTAAAGAAGTAGTTATTTAAATGGTTTGAATATTAAAAATAATTAATTAAATACAATTATCATAGAATCATAGAATAACCAGGTTGGAAGAGACCCACCGGATCATTGAGTCCAACCATTCCTATGAAACACTAAACCATGCCCCTTAGCATCTCGTCTACCTGTACCTTAAACACCTCCAGGGAAGATGAATCAACCACCTCCCTGGGTAGCCTGTTCCAGTGCCCAGTGACCCTTTCTGTGAATTTTTTTTTCCTAATGTCCAGCCTAAATCTCCCCTGGTGGAGCTTGAGGCCATTCCCTCTTGTCCTGTCCCCTGTCACTTGGGAGAAGAGGCCAGCTCCTTCCTCTCTACGACCTCTTTTCAGGTAGTTATAGAGAGGATAATTATTTGAGTTTAAAAATAAGGTTTCCCTTTTCTTTTTTCTTATGCAATAATGGAAAACTTTCCAAAATATATCAAGTTGAAAGGTGAGGAGTCAAGTTAAACAAGGATAGCTCAATGTTAAAAACAATAGTAAATTACTCAGAGACTTGATGGCATTACTTAGATTTCCATTACATATGGAAAAAAATAATATCTAGATGTATATTGAAGTCAGGAAAAACTGGCTTAGAAATTATTCCTTAGACTGTATGGATCACTGCAAATGGAGATGGAGAACAGATTTCATGTTTGCTTCCTTCTTAACCATTACACCCTAGTAGCTTACTTCACCATTAGTTTTCTAGATAATTTTATGCCCATAGCTCTAGAAGTAGTGCTAATCCTAGTGCGAGCAAAAATTGCAACCCTTTAGTCCTGTTCACACACTAAGATTTTTATATGATTCACTTCATATACACAAAGTCAAAGACAACCCCTGTGCCTTAAATCTGTATGTCCTAGACGGTGCAATGCTAATGGGTCCATATGCAACCCTATGTTGTCCAGGTTGATCAGACATGGACTTAAAATGGTAATAATATTGCAAATATATCATCTGTACACATTCAAAAATTCATTTTGTTTGTGTTTTAAAATGCCTTGGTAGGTACTTCAAACATTCCACTTCAGTTTTCATTATACCACTCCAGCTTAACACTGGACTGAGGAATATATCATGAAACAAGCCTGTCCCCCTCACCCCATGCCTAACAGTATCTTACCATTAATTAAGCCCCATCCTACATAGAACGAGATCTGCAGTTCTTTGTGCCTTGAAGAACACCTTGCCAAACCTTGTACTCCTTGAGTAAGTGATCTCCGTACACAGAAGTAACAGTAGATTCTGAATATGTCCCCTGTTCCTAAACATTTCAAACAATTGAATTAATTGATGCGTGAACAGCTCCCAGATCTCTCCTAGTTGGTGCATTTAAAAAATACATGGCCAAAGTCAATGTATGACATCCTAAAACTGCTTAATCTTAAGATCCCAATAGCAGAAATCATGGGAAAGTGGAGAAGGCTGTTTAGAACACTAATTTAATGACAAACTTAGGCTACAATTGCTCTAAAATAATCATCTGACAGATTGCCTATAGCCATCTTTATTTCTTTATCATCTTATGATATCCATAAAGGGTAACCTTTGTTTAATAGCAAGATCTGACATTTACTGTTATGCCTTAGACAGACAGTGTCCTATGCAATTTTTGAAGTCAGAAGTGCATCGTATCTCCTGTCAGGACAACAATGTGCGATAACCAAGTTTATTTTTCAGATATCAAAATAATGTTTCAGCCACATCAAAGCAGCTGCACAGTGACCAACACAGGAGATTTTAATGTAGTTAACAGAATTTTAGGATAACATATCTGAAATTGACAAGAATAAAATACTGTCTGCAAAATAAATACAAGTGATAAAAGAAGGTAAACAGGGCCTTTCATAAAGGCAAATACCCAATTGCTGTATTGATTCCACTAATGCCTATTTGAATCAATTGTATCTAAACCATGGAACTCTGGATGGACCCTCATCAGAGAATTCTTGACTGCAGTTTTCATCAGAGAACTGCTTTCAAAGCAAAATTTCATCTAGTATTTCAAAACAATATTGAATGTTCCAGGCATTCAGAAGTAATAATCAGGCTTACAACTCTCTTAAAAAGCCATAAGATTACATAAAATAGTTCCATCTGCATTTGATTTACTTTATGATTTCTGCATTTTTAGGGTACATTCATATATTGTTTTCAATATTTTCATAGAAGGAATCTTTTCTCCAAACTCATTAATATTAGCTCAGATATGTAAGCAGAGCTGCTGTCTTTTCCTTCATCCTGACACAGATGTCACACAGGACGGGTGTTAGGCAGATGTAAATGTAAATGTGATCACAGCAGGCCCTGATCTGCATAACTTTCTAAGAGGACTGCCACACACCAGTCTCCAGCAGCAGAACTTGTTCTGCACATCTTTTGCTTCAGCCACCCCTGCTGTTTCAGTCATGGAAGAGCCTCCCAGTAACACAAACCTTCTCAGCCAATTTATTCTGAATTATGCTAATAAGGGTATTTATTTTTTACAAAATAGGCATAATTTTACATTGTCTCTTTCACAGCACCATCCCTTTCACAGTCCTCATTTTAGTTAATCATGCAGGCTTAAGCTTACTTACTTGATGTAAATTTACTAGAAATGTGAATTGTCGAGTATTTTAGCTTAGAATTTTCGTTTTCCTTTTGGGTCCTGTAATGACCTCTCAAAGATGAAATCATTGAGAATAAACTATCCTTTTCCCATTTAGTTTTGTTTATCCAGAATTCAGAAAGATGTTGAAATTAAAATGAAACTTTTTGTTTAGCAACAATTTCAAATTATACGGTGCCTCATGCCAAAACAATATTAGAGTGATGTTCATCAGGCTCAACAAGATCGGCACTGCTACGGGAACGTTACCCTTAGATAATCATGACTCCCTGTGAATACACAGAGCACAAAGCATTACCCATGCAAGCCTGACAGACACCATCACTGTTTTGTCTAGTGTCTTTAAGCAACGCATAGTGATGCATATAACATGAAGTGGCTCTGGGCGTCCAGAGATGACTACATGAAGAAATTGCAAAAATCACACTGATCTGGACAAACTCAGAAACACAGTAGAAATGTGACACCCGAAGGAACAAATCAACAACAAAAAACATAAGAACATGAGATATTAATTTTTTATTTAATGGGTTGATTAGTATATAGCTTTTCAGTTAGAATTTCCAATAGAGTAGATAGTAGTATGGATCCACAACGGTACCATCTGCTTGATCTAACTGGAACATACACTCCACAGTCCTAGTCAGCCTGGATCTTGGGTTCCATGTATGTGATATTTGTGATGTTTTAGGGAAAGAAACAGCTCTGTCATTATAGACTGTTTCCTTCTCTTCTGCCCTGAAAAGGTCAGTTATGACAGGTCAGCCTCTAATTGCACAGTCTATTTCCCCCCTTGCCCTTTTCAGAGGCAGAATCCATGCAAAACTTCTAAAATACCATGTAAGCTTGAAGAAAGGGTTAGAACAGGTTTGGGAGAAAGTGCTGGCTATCGAAGTGTTTCAAGTGAAACATCATTGCAAGACAAAGTCTGTTATAAAAATCTTTTCAGTGGATAAATTTACTCTCTCTTCCTAATCCACAGTGGAATTTCCTTTCAAACATGAGTCAGCTTCTCAATGTGTGTAAATGACAGAGAACCAGCCAGAGAAACAAGATTTATGCCCATCTTTCAATTTATTTTTTTATAATATCCAATTACTTTCTATAAGCAAGTCTTTTAAATAGCAATTTTAAATGAAGGTTGAAGATGTGAGGGGAAGAAAGAAAAACCCAACAGGAGGGAAAGTTCATATGGACAAATGGTTTAGCTTTTTCATAAACAGTGTTTGTGATATAGAAAGTAAAAACTGTAAGTTAAACCTAGGAGGGAAGCTCTGAAGTTACTATTGTGAAAAACTTGCTACAATAACTTTAGACTTTGCCCCAAGGCAAGTAGTTATCCTGAGAATATTTACAAATCACTAAACTGGTCAGAAGCACAGAGAGAGAATTTTTATTTCTAAGACGTGAAAATCTGCATAGGTTAGGTTTGTAGAAAAAAAAATCTTTTGATTTGCCACTATTTTTTAAAGTATTTTTTAGCAACCATCCAAAAAAGGGATGTATTTACGTGAAAAAGGAAAGGAATTAAGATTTCACTTAAGGTTTCCACACAGACACAGAAAACCCAAGCTATATTACTATGAGCATCACATGGCTTGTAAAAGCACATATTTGGGGGTTTTCCCCTCATGTACAAAAGGAAAGAATAAGGACCCACAATTTCTTGTTTAACTCCTGCCCTTGTTATTATTGTAATTACAGCAGTTGAAGTGATGGGGGTGGGGGGTGAGGGGGAGGGAAGTATTTCCAATTTTAAAAGGGATAGTAGAATACAAACAAACTCCATGGGAGGATGTCACTCCCTCCTCCATAATGTCACCTATTCTGGCAAAGGTAGCTAACTCAGCATTCCAGACAGGATACTCATTGTCCTATTGACTTGATTTTTTTTTTCTGTAAACTAGAAGATACATATTTAGGCTAACAATATACAGATGAACTTTATAAAAATATAATTAAAATCAGTGTCACTGAGCCAGCAAAAAGTCAAATTTAACCAGCAGTGCATGCAACAGACCTATCTAAATGTCAGCAACTGTTCTGAGCAACATGATCAGTGCCTCAAGATAACATATAAAATGTTTTTGGCATGCATGTGAGGCTGGTGAAATTAAAGACTAAATACAGGAATGAAGAAGGCATTGAGAAAAAGCTACAAAGCTTTTTAAAGAACTTATTCCCCAAAAAATATAACAAAGAAAGGAAAGAAGAACATTTAGCTAGGCAGATCTAAAGAAAATATTTTTTAGTTCGTCATCCTCAGCTCCCATCTAAGGAAGGAGAGAAATACAAATCATGAATTAGCAGGCTCTTATAAAAAGAACTGTTGCCAAATGCTACCAAAGACTCCATGTTTTCACCACTGACAACACTGATTTCTTTGTCAGATAACTTGGGAAAAAATCTTCAACTCCTTTAATGTCTTTGAATTTGATGTACCTAGATATTTGGCTTCTGGGCCATAATAGCCTGATCTTTTTTTTCTCTCTATACAGAGATACTTTTTGCTGCAACTGTAATCATCTGGATTTTTATGCATAACCTTGTCTTATCTGGTATCTTTCTCATACAGAAACTAATACACTTTTCTCCCTCTGAGATGTGCAACATGTAGGTGCTGCCCACCCCATTTGTTCACCACCGATGCTGTTACTCTAACACTATAATCTGAGTTCCTCTGGTATTTTCTGTTTTTATATCAAACTGAAATTTCATTTTCTTCTTAGGTCCTTTTTCAATACCTCATAAAATTTCCTACTTGTTCACTTTTGCTCTTCTTAGTACTATTTTATCAAGTAGCAATCATTTTTCAAAGTGTACCTCATGGAATTGCTAAACATTTTATGAGTTGGTGAAAGTGACTCTGCTTGAACTTAGACACTTAACACCGCACGTTTTTTTCCTAAAGTCACACTTAGCTGTACAAAAAATGTAATGGGGGAGGTTTTCAAGATAAACCACAACCTTTGGACATCTTGGACTGCTTTGTGGACAAATCTGTACATCTCAAGAGGACTGAAATGTTTAGGTACAGAGGATCTATATTTTCTACATGTCTGTTTTATTCACCTGATATATGCCTTTTCTTCCTTGTATCTGACTTATATATTAATTTCCTGCATCACTATGTTTTCATAGGACATATATATAACCTATAACCTCATTCATTTAGTTTTAAAAATATTTACCTGACACCATTAGATTTGCTTCTTCTCTTGAAAGAAAAGTTAACCAACTTTATCACGTTTTTTCATGTGTGACCATGTAGAAATTTTTTTAGTCACTTATAGAATACAAATCAGAAAAACAGAAAAGTTTCTCTTCACAAAGCTATGACTAGCTCTTCTTCATCATTGCCTTTGTTTCTTTACAAGTATTCAAACAGGGCTTCCTTTTTCATATCCTTTCTCCTCTAATCTTTCTAACTTATTTCTCTGGTTCAGTTTTTCTGTTTGCAGCATCTTCTGAGGGAAATTAAAGTTTTCAACGTGGATTTTTTAGACTGTGTATATCTCCCAAGTTTACCCCACTTAACTCCTCCCAGTAAATCCATGCTTAGTTGATGCTGTAAACAAAGCAACAGGGTCTATGGTCTTTGCAGCATATACATTGGATTAAGAATTATGGCTGACGTTCCGATGTCCAGTCTGCTTTAATTATCATTGTGTACCTTTGTGAGCATTTCTTGTGCTGCAGGAAATGTCTCATTTATTTTGTTAATTAAGCTTTTATAACTACCTAATAGCTATTCAGGTCTGCCATGGCAAGTTTGACTTTTTGATCAAACATTAAATCCCCAGATATATCCAATTCCTGCAAGGATAAAACCTGAAGGGTTTTTATTGAATTGTTTTATGCCAAAATGGGTTAAGTCAGATTGACTCTAACAGTACGTGGAGTAGCACATCATTCCATAACCTACTCTAATCCTTGGATTTGAATGAAGGATTTGCATCTTCTTACATCTTTATTATTAAGCCAGTGAGGATTGTGGGTAGATATGAAACTTTTAAGTTTTCAAATGAAAAAAGCCTAAGAAATATTAAGGGCACTTTTAAGTGTACATCTGCTATCAGGCTAGTATTATCCCACTACTCTGCAGTTCCCAGCAGGCAGTCTTAAGTCCAAATCCGATTTATTCAACATATTTGCTTTTTATGTGCGTAATGCCGTTTGAAGGTACAGTATTTACTTCCCTGTTAGGAGATGGAACAGGTCTTGTGACATCAATGGTCCACACTTTATGGCCCCCAGTGACCCTGCCCAAGTATTTCAAGTTGAGCACCACAAAAGTGAGGCACTTGACTATCAGTTGCTTACTCTGAAAGGCTGCCTCAGTTGTACCTAGAGAAGGAGAGCAACTGCACAATTAAATCTCATGCCGCTACTGTTCCACAAATCCATTTTCTTACTTAAAGTATTGAATATAACTTGTACAGCACTCTTTTGCCTGTCAAGTTGTGTTAAAAATTTTGCCTGACTGACAAAGGAATAGCTTTTAATAGTTGTAAGATAGAGCTTATGGAGCAAGGCTATACAGAGGACCTAGTTCCTCTTTGCACTTTGTGTACTGCCTAGTAACAACCTTTCACTCAGGCCAGCTACCACTCATAGGCAGTGTGTAAGGTTCAGCAATGGCAACCTGAGAACAGCGCATAGATTGCTCCACATTGCTGGTCAAAGCAGCAACAATTAAAGACAATGGATTAGACCAGAAAAAAAAAATTAATCTCATAACTTTCAGGTGCCTGAATTCAGATGAATAACTCACCTTTTAGTGATATTGCTATTTTATCTGATGTTTGGACTGGGATAACTTACCTAGATCAGATAAGGTAAGTCTCTTAACTGTCTGGAGCGGAACTCACACCAGCAGTGTATAATCTGGCCACACCAAAAAGGAGCTTAGTTCCTCGGTGAGTGACCTCAGGACCATGAACTGTGTTTCAGCAGAACTAATGCTTGTCAGGCTGCTTGAATTCTTTCTTATAAAAATATTCAAAACCATGCTACGCTAGATAAACCTCACAGCTCTTAGAAACAGCATGTTTGTCTTTCATTTTGGTGGAAAGAAAATAGAAGATAAGTTCTATGTATTTTCATGTGGTTGAGGGTTTGTTTTTTCTTTTTATTTAACATATTTTGCTTTGTGAATCTTGATAGCCTGAATATAAACAAGTAGTAAAAATCACCATATGAACACAAAGTCTTGTCATACTGCAGTTTATTTCATACATTTATAACCTTCCAGTTATCTCTTCTCAGGAAACAATGCATAGTGCCTCAGATTACACTTATTACCATTCCATAAATTTCTACATTTTGTATATAAGTCTTTGTGTAATGTTATATTCTATTATATTTTTTTAAAAT
>WAAB01021907.1:0-51865 GCA_013389865.1 Piaya cayana
GGCTGCGGCCCCCGCGGCGGAGCCAGATGCGCGGGGCGGGGGGCGGCGAAGGGCCGGCGGGGCCGCCGCGACCTGGGCAGCGCCCGTAGCCGGCGGGAAGCGGGGAAGCCGCCTCGGGAGCTGTTTCGGTTGTTTTATTTTTTCCTCCTCCTTCCTTTGCCTTCCCTCCTCCTCCTCCTCCTCGCCAAAACCGGGAGAGGAGGCGTGTTCACAGAGCCTTGCTGCACCGGTTTTGCTTGGTTTGTTGTTGCAGGGTTTGGTTCGCAGGGTGGTTGGTTTGGGTTTTGGTTTGGTTTTTTTTTTCCCTCCTCCTTTTTCTTCCTCTCCTCTCCTTCTCCCTCCCTCTCCTTCGGCCCATTGCATGCTTGGACCCGGCTGGATCCTCTCCTTTTATTTTCGGCGGTGGCTCTCGGAGGGGGCAGGGAGCTGGGATGAGTGCAGCCTGACGCACCGCCGAGGGGAGGGGGAATCGCGGCCACCGGCTGCGGGAGAGGAAGGGAGCGAGCGAAGGGGCTCTCTCGGCTCCTTCCCCCCCCCCTTTTTCGCCCCTCTCCTTCCTCCCTTTTCCTCCTTCCTTCCTTCCCCCATCCGTCTCCTGCGCGCCGTGTTTTAGCGCCGCAAGGTGTGCGTGAAGGAGAGAGGAGGGAAGGACTCGCGAGGGAGCCGGGGCTGCCCCGGTGTCGCCCCCCTGCCCCGGTTCTCTATGTGACCCCCGTCCCCGCGGCTGGATGGCGATAGAGCGGCGCCGGGAGGCGGGCGGCGGGGTCCGGCCGCTGCCGGAGGAGAACGGCTCGGTGCCGGGGGCCGCGGGGGGGATCCTCTCCGCCGCCGGCCCCCCGGGGCCGGCCCCCGCCAGCGCCGCCGGGGCCGAGATCCAGGCGGTGCCGCCCGCCGCCTGCAGCCCGCTGCTCCTCGACTACGATGGCTCCGTGCTGCCCTTCCTCGGGGGGCTGGGCGGCAGGTACCAGCGGACCCTAGTGCTGCTCACCTGGGTGCCGGCCCTCTTCATCGGCTTCAGCAAGTTCTCGGACTCCTTCCTTCTGGACCAGCCCGATTTCTGGTGCCGGGAGGCGGACGGGCAGGGCAACTGGAGCGGGTCCCTGGCCCCGAGCCATTCGAACCGCAGCGGCGGCAACAGCAGCTTCTTCCCCCCGCCCGGGCTGCCCTCCCCCGCGGGGGACAACGCCAGCGAGTGCGACTGCCACGAGTGGCACTACCGCATCAGAGCCGGCCTCGTCCAAAACGTTGTCAGTAAGGTGAGAAACGAGGGTTTTCCCTCCGTCCCGCTTCCTCGTGGACCCCCGCATCGGCCCTACCCCGGCCCTGCCTGCACCCGCTGCTCCCGAGCCCAGGGGGACGTGATGCTCTGTCCCGTGTGCGCCTCTCCCAGGCCGGGCAGGTGCCCTGGGGGTTGCCAGTAGTAAATCTTGGATCTCCGTAATCCTTTCTCTCCCTGGATGTCTCTTTCTCCACTGGGTTGGTGCCTGGATGCTGGTTGTGGTGGTGCTGAGCTTAGGTAAAGTTACATCCTGAAACGGGATCCTCGGTGGCTCTTTGGGATCCCGGTGGTGGCAGATGCTCTGTGGTCTCTGGACACGGGTGTCCGGGTTAAAAAACGCTGCTGGCAAGCATCCCCAGGTAGTGAGGGGAAAAGGGTGTGGAGAAGGCTCCAGCTGTGGTGTTGCTCACCTTTGTGCGAGTGTATATGTGAGTATAGGGTTGGACTCATGATCTAAGAGGTCTTTTCCAACCTAGTGATTCTATGATTCTATACGAAAGTGGCTGTTAAAGCCAAAAACTGGGTAGATTTTAGGGGTAAGGAGTTGAAGTGGTCACTGTTGGAGGGAAAACCAGACAAATTTCTGGTGAATTCTTGGTTTGTACTTATTCCCTTGATAACTGTTTCAGTAGAGCAGTAAGAGAAGAAACATCTTGCACAAGTAGTTGTACTCCAGAGGCAGAAAGTGCATGCTGCTCTGTTTTGTTTTACAATGTAGTGGCTGAAGTGGAAAATTTCTAGCAAGGAGGACTGCGCCACTTTCTGCTCTTGCTTCATATTTGCTGAGTAGCACATGTAGAAGAAGGCCTCACCTTTTTACCTGAAACCTTTTGCTTGTTTGTGCTTCCGGCTCTGTGAAAGCTTTGCTGACTCTGGATGGGCCTTATTGGCGTTAAGAGGCAAGTGGAGCTCTTGGGAATTTAAAATGAAACTGTTACTCTAATAAAGTAGTTCCCTTAATCTCAAGGACCCCCCCTACTTAGATCAGCAAAAAATACTTCCTGCCCAGGAATTGTGGTTTAGATTAACTGTGCTTATCTAGCTGGGAGAAAGAAACGTGACAATAATCAGATGACCAGCATGATTGCACTTGGGTCAGCTGGCATGCATTAGTATTAATCATTGAAAATAATTTCAGTTTCTTTTTGTGTCCCTTAAAAGCGTGCACAAAGGTGTGTGTGGTGGAGGAGGGAGAGCAGGTAAAGCAAATCCCTCAAAACGTTGAACCTAGAACAGAATAAAACAAAGAGCAACCTTGCTACGCTCCTTCCATAAGAAAAACATGGGCACATGGTGGACTTGAATGGTTTGTGATGTAGAAGAGCATGATGAAATTTGGCATTTAAGAGAGACAGATTTTCTTCTGTCTATAACCGGAGATTGAGCTCTTCATATGTTTTAGGGTTTAACCCTGGTGCCTAAGCATGAAAGAAATTATCCTGAAATGTTTATTTCTAGTGTTAACTGTAAAAAAAAAAATTTTTTTTGGAAGTGTTTGAATCTTTTGAAGGTCGTCATTGAGTTGGCCACAAAGCGTCGGGGGAGAGTTAGTTTGCTATCTTGCATGCTTCTTTAAAAATAATAAAAAAGTCTTACTTAGAAGAACTTGCAGTAAAGGGCAGATCAATTTTAAGGGATAAACAAACAACTGTGGTCCCTGCTGTCTTGTTTTCTGTTAGAAAGAATAATAATAATCTTTTGAGACTAGGGTTTTTTCCAGTGTGGAGTTTTTGTTGTATGCTTACTTCTAAAAACTTGGCAGCTTTTTCACTTTGATTTGTCATCTCATGTAATTATTATTAGGTTATTTTCTCAGGGCTGGGACTCCTCCTTAGTTTGTGCTTTGGTTTTGTTTTGGGGTTTTTTGGGGTGAGTGTGCTGTGTGTTTTTATCCTAATGAAGAAAGAGAGGAAGAACTCAGGCAGAACATCAGTGAAGTTTAATTTGGACTTACTTTCTTATAAACCCCTAGGAGCTCTGATACTGTGAGAGCAATTCTTGTAACTGCTGATTTGTCTTACATGCATTCCAGCATCCTTTGTGAGAAAGAGCTGCCCTGGATGAATTCAGAAGAAGGGATGTTTGGACCTCCCTTAACTTCCCTCAAAAATACATTTGTTTCTGTAATATGTTTTGCAATGTTCTCATCTTTCTAGACAGTTTTATTAAATATTAGTCTTATATACACTCATCTGTGTAGTAGCCAGGGGTTATATTGCAGTATCATAATGAGAGCCAAAAGTATCTTAATAAAAAATACTCTTTTGTTTGGCCAGTAAATCCTCTTATTCTCATTTTCAGTGATCCAAGCTAATCGCTGCTGGATGCTTCATTGCTGCTTTATCTTCAGAAATGATGAAACAATTGTGGTTATTTAGCACAAAGCATGTTTCCTGCTCTTGTTTTGTTAATGTACATGCACACGAGACATCACTGTCCCCCATTCCTCAGGAGCAGATAGCTGTCCTTTAACTACGTTAGGTTTCACTGCATCCATAGCCTCTTTCCAAATGGTACATCATCAGATGTTCTGTCTCTGCGTTCTCAACTCTCCCCTCTCCAATGCCCATATTCTCCCAGCCTGTGTTGTGCCTGGGACTGATGGAGTGGAGAGATCTTGGTGTTTCCAGCCCTGCTTTGTGCTTTGCTTAGCCTGCTTCTCTTGGAGTCTTTGCTGGAGCCAGGGGCGGCCTTGCAGTTTCCTGGGAGAGGGGTTTTGCCATAGGTGCACCCATTTCCCTGACCTCTGTGACTGAGGCAGTTGGAATGGTTCTTTTTATAGTGCTGCCAGTCTTTAGAACTGGATGTGCTAATAAAGGACATACTGCTTATTATTTAACACTGTTTAAGTAGATGTGGCAAAGAGGTCAGATGTGTAATTTAACCACAGGGATTCCAGTGGCCATAATAAATCGCCCATCTGAGCTGATGTCCTGACTTAGTACGTAAATCTTAGCTTGGTTTGTACATAAATATCTTCCTTTAGGACAATTCATTTGTAAGGCTTTTTCACTGCTAAATGCTGCTTTGAGGATTTTTATTTATTCTTTATCACATCATCACTATTATCACACCGCTATAAACAAAGTGCATGTGTATCCCTTGAATGAGATGTATCCTGAATTAGCCTTTAGGCAAAAGGCTAGAAAAATTTGTCTTTTAAATGATCTGTGTACCTCACCACTAGCCTCAAGGAAGGATACTGAGAAATACTCTCCTGGTTTTGCCCCAGGGAAACCTGAGGTCTCATTTTACTATTTGCAAAGCGATGTTTGGGTGAATTACTAGCATTAATGCAATAAACAACATAATGACATATTAATGTACCTAGCCATGAAGCCTAGCAGGAAGTTGGAGTGTGTACGCATCAGGGACTTTTCTAACACTCTCATCAACTTCTTCAGTACCTGAATCTTCTGACCATCTGCAAAGCCAACTGTAATCTTGGGGTAAAGTTTTCATGGAAGTTCTTGGTTACAGGATTGATAACTGTTTTTTCTCTGTTACTATGATGACCTGTATTTGATTGCATTAGGTGGTGTTGTGTTTGTTCTGAATGCTAATTTGTATTAATGACACCAAATGCTGGTGATGGGCAAGGACTGAGGCTCAAGTTGCAGCGGGTGATGGTGCAGCATCCCTCTCTGTGGACCCTCAGTGTTTCAGGTTGTTCTACCTCCTGGGAGTGGTGTAGAGGGAAGTGATTAGTTGAAGGCTGTATTTTAATCACCTAGAGAAATTGTGTAGTAACACTTCATGTTTAGTCACAAGGGAATTCCTGTTGTGGCTGCTTTTCTGGTCCAGATGCCTTGTCTTACTGCAATGCTGTTTTCTTGGCTCTCAACTTCCCACTTGATTTGTGTTGAATCATCATCTTTCCTAAGTAACATGCCATCATTTCACCTATTTGCCATCAGTTCAATACTGCTCACGCCAATTTGGCTGAGCCTCTAGCAAATTGTCCAATACAAAAACGCAGACCTTTAATTCAGGAGAGATGAATGGTCCACAGGCACTGCTGCCATGCAGTGAGCATTGAGCACTGCTCTCCTGGATCAGTTCAGGCTGTGATGTGATGCTCTTTGCCCTTTCAAGGTGGAATGTCTTTGCCCTACCAGCCTTTCCTTCACTCACTCCTATGGAAGTTCTGGCACTTTTCTGGACATATCTTCAGCTGATTCAGCTTTCTTGCCTGGTAGAAAATTTTCTCTTTAAATACTTTTTTTATTATTATCCTTTTTTTCTGGATTTTCTGATGGGCTAATGAACTGAAATGGCTCTGTGCTGTGATACATGCCCTACACTGTGGTGTTCTCTCATGGGATTCTTGCAGTATCTGCAGGTAGCCAGAAATGGTAAAGCAAACAAATGTGTGTGGTAGCAGTGATATCTGCTTGTAGTGGCACAGCTTGTGGGATGATGTTTTTGGGGTAGAGGATAGGCGTGCATTGCATTTGAGTGTCATTGTTCGTTAATTTGAAGGGGTCACTCTGACAAGTTACTTCCCAAAATGAGAGCTGTGTCACCCTTTCTAGGCTCAAATAGGAGGATGCCTTTTACTCATTTCTGCATATCATGTAGTTGGCTGATCTCTGCAAAGAGACTTCAGAAATGCTGATGCTTCTCTTTTTTCCTGCAACTACCAGGATTTGTCTCGTCAGTGCTGATTCCTGTCTGACTGGCTGCTACCTAGTCCCAAATCAATGAAAACTCCAAGTTAATTTACCCAGTGTTGGGTCAGAAGCAGCCAGATCGAAACTGTTCATCCATGCCCTTGCTTCCCTTGTATGGATCGAATGGGGCATAGGGTCCTGCAAGGAAGATGCTTGCAATGGTCAGAAAGACTATTCTAAATTTCTTTCAGACAAGGCTTTGAAATGTTTCTCTCTCCTCCTAAAAGATACGATAGGGGTCAACAAGTCCCTGTCCTCAGAGTTATCTAGAAATACTGGCAGACCAGACCAAACTTCCACTACTTTTTCTTAGGGTGTCCTCAGCTATGGGAGAGATACAAAACTTCTTTTTTTTTTTTTTTTTTTCCTCAGCTTTTCTTCTGCAAGTTAGCTGATAAAGAGTTAGCGGTTGCTGGTCTGACTGCTTGCAGGCTTGAGAAATCTGCTTGTTGAAAAGGGAGTAGAGCTAATGGCCTGTCCCGCTGCAGCTGCTCTGGGACCAGGCTGTACACACTAAATATGGTGATGGATTATCCTCATTATCAGGATGCTGGTGAACTACACCCTAGAACAACAGGGCAAGTGCCTGGCTGAGTGACATGAAGGAAGGGGATGGCTGTTTCGGGAACAGTACCTGCAGTTGTCTGGTGGTGGTGAACTGTCCTGTGTCTGCCCGCAAACAGCAAATTACCTGATGTTTGAGATAACTGAGTATGACATCACCAGACTTACAGGTACTTGTTTAGCGTGCCTAGGTACTGTTTTTATTTATTGGAGGGGAAAGCATTATGTGCAGGCTGAAATATTTTGATACTAATGGTCTCAAAGACAGGGACTGGGTTGAAAACAATACTAACATCAAAACTCAGGTAGTCTTAGGCATTATCTGGTATAATTTTTTTTTTCCCGAAGGGAATGTACATAGTGTTATTGTTTACCACCTTAAGATAAGGTATCTTGGATACAGGAATCTGATATCAGCCTATCATAGTTTGTAGCCTTGGTAAGACTAACAATGATCCTTCAGAAAGGAAATTCCATATCAAAATGTCTTAAAGTAATTCTTGGCTTTCCAAAACTTGCTGTTGTGCCTTTCATGGTCCTCATATTCTGTGTGTTTGTCAAACAAATGCCCTTTTTTTTTTTTTTTTAAAATTTCCTGGATGGATGTGATGTTTTAAATGGTTGAGGTTTTGATTGGTTTGTTTCCACTTGCTAATACATCCTGCATCTCTGTTATTTAGTTAAAATATACCAAACCTGCCCATGCTGTGGCAGAAGTTACTCACTATAGTTTTTATTTACCATCTGTTCAGGAAATCTAAAACCAAAATTCTAAAATGGACTTAACACTTTTACCTCTTCCTCTGGTTATAAGAGTGCAATTATAAAAGATGACCTCATGTTTTTCCTAAAACATTTGTCAAAGAGGAGGTGCTGGCACTTAGGAAAGCGTCTAAATTGGAGCCAATTCTGATGGTAGCATTGAGATGAGAATTACAGGCTAACCAAATGTGAAGGTGTTCTCTTTTTTAATGAAATAACACCTGGAATAGCACAAGACTTGGTTTTCCTTAGATTAAAAACTTTCGCACCATACTAATGGTACAAAGCCTTAAAGTAAAGCTTCCCAAATGAGAGCTGCTGAATATAGGAAATGCTGAAAGGGATCCAGTGCTTTTGTGTACCTTGTCTTTTCTTTTCCCTGTCAGTCTTAATTTGTTTCTGCCTGGTTTCCCCTATGTTCTACCTGACATCCCTGCCTAAGACACTTGCTCTCACTCACTTCTCATTCATACTCCTCCTTCCCTCAGAGGGACTTCTCTTGGGCTCCAGTTGCCTCAACTCTAAAATGCGTGGTTAGCTCTTATAATAGAGTTTATTTTTATGTTTTCCAGTTGACTTTTGACAGCAAGTGGCCTTTTGCACTCCGAATCCTCTTCTAAAGTCAAGGGGGAAGGGAGGGACCTGGAGGAGGAAGAAAGGAGGTCCAGGTCTCTTCCAGAACATGTCATTGGAGTGTGTTGCATAGGCATCCAGGCAAATCCAGTGTAAGTGTCTGATAAGTGATCAGCACCGTACAGCCTGGTGCAGGTACTGCACAACCTGCCATACCACTGGCCCATAAAACCTGGCAGGCAGCAGTGGTTAACATGCACGTTGAATAGCTCCCACCAATCCAGCCTGTATCATACCTGCTGAAACTATGCAATAGGTCTGTGCCCATTCCCATACACTGGGAGATGGTTCAGTTGTTGGCTGCAGTACGTGACTATGTTTGGTGAAACCCGCGCATTCAGGGCAGAAGCTCTTGTCTGCCCTGCAGGCTTATGAGGTGCAGCCAAACAGACTGGGGGAACAATTGACTGAGTGGTGGAACTTGCTCCAGGGTTTTTTTGTGGGGTTTTTTTTGTGCTCTTTTTATATGAGAGAGCCCAAATGCAGATGATTCTACTCAAACACAGGAACAACAAATTAATATGTCCTAATGCTTGTTTCTAGTATGCTTCATCATAGCCATAAGCAGCAAAGTTGTGATAATCAGGAACACAACTTGTGAGATGGAGAGAAGCGGTAGGTTTGCTTTGTCCAGCAGCATGTGATTTACAGTTACCCATGTGCACTGTTTTTAGAGCAGGGTGGTCCGGTTCCCTGGAAAAGGTTTTTGGCTCCAGACAGTTGTAGAGGAATTAATTTTGGCTTAAGTACCATCTCCCTGTTATTCTGCAGCTCTCTGGAGCTACCTGGTCTCCTCTTGGCCTCCAGACCAAAGTCCATGAGCACTTAGACAATGTTGCAATGTCCACACAATTTCCACCCTACATATATTATTAGGAAGAGGGAATGTAAATTAACTTTAAGACCTTTTCCCCTAGGGCTATGTAAGGCATTGTCTGCATGAACAATGCAAGCTTGACAGACCAGTTTCTTATTTTGATTTGTAAAACAAACAGAATATTTTTCTCATTCTTCCTTTCCCTTTAAGTTTGCAATTTATTAATACCAGACCCTCTTTTTTTTACCCTGTCTTTTCTCCTTGCCTGAATTATAATAGCTGTAGTCCTCAAATGATTAAAGGGCAGGGTCATGGCAGGAGTAATTGCGTGTCAAAATTAAGGTGTCTGATCTTTTCATCTATAGTGGCTTTGAGCAAGTATTTCTCCTGAGAAATGGCGTCCTTCTCTTATCATCTCCTTTCCCTTTCTCCATTTCGGAGGTTTTATGCCATGCTTGACACTTTTAAGGCCTTTTCCCCCCTGAGTCTTTGAAAAGGTCTAATAAGAGTAAATTAGATTTTGCCATGTCAGCCTCTCAAGGCTGCATACATGCAGTGTGTTTTATGTATGCATGGTCTCGGCAGGCCTGAAAAACAGTAGTCCTCAAAGTGTTAACTTGTTTTTGATAACTGGATGATAACAACTGTTAATATTTAACAAAAATGTTTGAGGTTTTTACGTATGGTTTCTATTTATGGTGCCTAGATCAGTTCTAAACACCAGCTTGAAAACTAGCTTAACTTTTAATGTAATTTAGTTGAGAACTCAGTCCTGGCAGCGCATACCTTGTTCAGAAGAAAAGTTGTCAGCTGAAAACTGAGGGATGGCACTTGAAAACCATTTTTCTGTGTGTGTGTCTCAGTCCTAGTGATGGATGTTATTGCTTCTGTTCTTTTCATGCAGCCAGAGGGAGGAAAACAGCTACAGGTCTCATAACAAAGAATAGGTTTAAAATTAAAGTCAATTTTGTGACAGTGGCTCCTAATGATGTCAGAGTATATGTAGAAAAGATACTTAAGTACAGTGCAAAGATGTAAGAGAGAGCTGGAAATACCCTGATCCTGCTCTCTGAAGAATTATGAGTATAGTGTTCATAAAAGTTGTAAGCCAGATTTTGTATCTCCCAGCTCTTTGATGTTGGATGACATGGAGTTGGAAAAAGCAAAGCAGATAGCATCAGTTGAGAAACAAGTTGGCTGACTAATCTGGGAAGAGCGAAGGCTGGAGAAGATCAAGATGTCTCAGTAGCAGGAGTTCCCTTTATTCTTTAAATAAAAGAAGTAGTGATGGAGAAGTGGGTGGTATATGCATGCTACTAAATCTGATTTAATTGTGTTGAGTATGCAGAAGACTGCCGTATGATTAACAAATCATATTTTAGTTGATAGTGTATTGATGATTATTTCCTTAGCAAAATCTTTCTTCCCTCTCCCACTGGATGTAAGAAACAGATCTGTGACAAGAGCAAGGTTGGGAGCAGAAGAGCTAATTGCTCCTGATTAAAGTATAATGTTGAAGGGTAGATGAAATCTCTCCTGTTTTGCGATGTTTCAGGCGGCATCTTGTTGCCTTGGGTCTCTACTGATGTGTTCAGGATAGCGTGGACAGTCTTTTTTTCGGCTATGGTATACATTAAGGAATAAATTATTGCAGAGCATTTGATTTAAATTCTTTGCCAGGTTAGTTTACTGGCTCTGAAACAAGGTTGATGCGTCCTTTCACATATTTGATGTTTGGATTTGGTTTTTTGTTTGCAGTGTTGCTTGAGCCACGTCTCCATGCTGGAGGGATGGGTCTGACAGGTTAGCCATGACTGAAAGGCTTTAGATATGACACAGGCCATGCAGATGTGTGTGGCAGCTTGGTGCTGCTTCAGGTGGTGCTGGTGAAGGACCAGGACCATGCACATACTGAGTGAGAGTGGGACAGTATCTCCCCATAGGGCGTAGTGGGAACTGCTTCGTTACCCTGAGGTAATTCATAGAATGCAAAGTATTTCTGCATCTGCAAGCAGGTCAACACAACCTTTGTCTGAAATGTCCTATCTTCATGGTGGAGTTGAAACCTGCAAACCAGGAGGAAGTGCTGGTTTATGTATTGAAGTTCACACAGTTGTGCGACAGCACAGCACCTGAGCCTGTGCACTTTATTTTCAAGGCTGAAATACCAGTCTAAAAAATTATTCACTTCAAAAATTAATGTGGAAGTTTCACAGCTAAGTCATGCATATCCAAAAATCTGGCTTTGAGAGGTGTATTTCAGCAAACTCAACTGTTAAACTTCAAAAACCATTAGGGAAATTTGTAAAGTCTGTGGTTGTGCAGTCCCATATTATTTTGTGTGGATGGGAGCTGTTTTCATAGATACATGAAGCTGCTTACATACAACACTGCGTGATCTAATTATATCTTTCTTGGAAGACTGCTAAGCACATGTCCTCTGGCTCACGTGCCATCTCCTCTTTCTCTCTCCCTCTCCTCTCCCTCCCTGTGTCTCCAAAACCTTTGGCTTTGTGGCAGTAGTCAAAAGTAGTTTCTTTGCTTTATTTTTCAAATGATACATTGCCCAAGCAGTTGGTCATGTAGTTATAGCAACTTACAATTTCTGTGTATGTGACCTTTTGTTCACTGTTCATGAGTGGTTTTCCTGGGCTGCAGCTTTCCCTACCAGCTGTTTGCCATGGTCAGAAATGGTTTACTGGTTTCCAAGAATGAAAAATGCAGAAAATGACATTCCCGTTGTAAGAAATATGAATTGGATAAGAAGCCAAACAGACCAAACCTTTGCATCTGTTCTGTTAACAAACTGTAGTGTGCAGGGGGGAATAGGGACTCCAGATTTTTTGAGAAAGTATCTGCTTTCCTACCTTGCAAACTTGGGTTGTTGTAAACCTCTCAAAGTATCAGTGTGTACTTGCTAAGTAGAAATTTGGTTTAGGAGGATTTACCTTTAGAAGGTCCTAAACTCACAGGCACTAGTTGAAGGTTTTCAGCAAACGTTTTTTGTTTAGGATAATGCAGAGAAGAAGTAGCTTTAAGGTCAGATGTTGACTGTGTCTTGGGTTGAGGCATTCCAGCCCAAGTGCTGGCTTCTTTGAGTGACTGTTCAAAGAAAACAAACAACAAAAGCTCTTAATTGCTTTGTTTGTTGTTTTTCTTGTGTTTTTTTTTTTAGTGGCTGTTGTTTTCCTGCTAAGTCCCAGCTGTATCTGATAAAAATGTAAGGAAAGGTGTAGCTTGGAGACATTTAATTCTGAATGTGACTAGTCAAAGAAAGAGGAAATAATTCAGTTTTATACCTTATCAAGTCTTCCGGGATTATTTTGGTTTGGTTTGGGTTTTTTATGATCCTTTTGTTAATGTCCCAGTCTTGAATTGTGACCTTGATACTTCCACCCAACTGGTTGTACCGGTGGTCAAAAAAACATCAAATGTTCTCAAGAACACTTTATTAACACTTGAAATACAGATCAGGGAGTGCTTTGCCCAGCTGTGATCTAAATGGAGAGGCATCCTTACTCTGAACCTTGAAGGTTACACAGTTTAAATGCTGTACTGCTGCCTTGGCTGAGGGGGAAATAGAGATACCTGTGGGTATAAAACCACCCCAGCTTTAAGTGTTCCAGTTGGACTGGCACATCCCTCTGGAAGGCTTCTCCTGCAGCCTCTTCAGTGTGGTTTGACTGCACAGTTATTTTGTATGGAGCTGAGCATCACACCATTTTCTGTAACTTATACACTTCCTTTGGCGTTAAAAATGCACCCAACATGTCATGTTTAGACAGAGGTTGAGGAGGTGAAGTGAGAAGTGTTGTCCTGTACAGTCTGGAGTGGAATTTTGGTACAGTGGTCTCCTGTGGCTCTGAGTACTACTTGGATAATTTAGTACTGGGAAAAGACATTAGTGGTAGGTATATTATGGTAGTTGTACTGACCTTTTTGCTTTTCTATTTGTGTGTGGTTTTTTGTTTTGTGGTTTGGGGTTTGTTGTTTTGGGGTTTTTTTAGTGCTTTGTCTGCTGACTTGGAGCTTTATCTCCAAAAATATGTACCTGGAGATTGTTTTGCTTTTTGTTACATATATTGTATCAAAAACATAACTTTATTGTTTTATTACTATTTTATTATTTTTAAAAATAACTTTGTGGTTCTTTTTCTTTTAAATACTCTAAGAGCATCTGAAGGCATCATAAATTTAAACTTTGACTAGATGAAGTATTCTGAGGTATTTATATAGAAGATGGATTCTAGTGCTCTGCAGGAAAAATTGACAGAGTTTAGCTATAAAAAGATGAAACAGGAAGGAGACTAACAAAGAAAGATGAGACCCAGCACACACAGACCTCAGTGACAAATTCTTATTTTGTTTACTGGTCTTAAAAACACCATCTGTGGCTTTTCCCTAGGAGAGATTTGAGGCTGCTGCAGTAAGCTGTGGCGTACGTGATTTGTAGAGGCTGGGGCTTCCAAAGTGGGACCTTCCCTCTAGGGGTCAAAAGGCTGCATATGGTGTGTAGGTCTGTGAAAAGACAGTGCAGCAGCCAGGTGCTGCCTGGCAGGGGAGGACGGAGGGTCCTGCTTTATACCTGGCANTTGTCTGCTGACTTGGAGCTTTATCTCCAAGAATATGTACCTGGAGATTGTTTTGCTTTTTGTTACATATATTGTATCAAAAACATAACTTTATTGTTTTATTACTATTTTATTATTTTTAAAAATAACTTTGTGGTTCTTTTTCTTTTAAATACTCTAAGAGCATCTGAAGGCATCATAAATTTAAACTTTGACTAGATGAAGTATTCTGAGGTATTTATATAGAAGATGGATTCTAGTGCTCTGCAGGAAAAATTGACAGAGTTTAGCTATAAAAAGATGAAACAGGAAGGAGACTAACAAAGAAAGATGAGACCCAGCACACACAGACCTCAGTGACAAATTCTTATTTTGTTTACTGGTCTTAAAAACACCATCTGTGGCTTTTCCCTAGGAGAGATTTGAGGCTGCTGCAGTAAGCTGTGGCGTACGTGATTTGTAGAGGCTGGGGCTTCCAAAGTGGGACCTTCCCTCTAGGGGTCAAAAGGCTGCATATGGTGTGTAGGTCTGTGAAAAGACAGTGCAGCAGCCAGGTGCTGCCTGGCAGGGGAGGACGGAGGGTCCTGCTTTATACCTGGCACAGGCGAACCTCTAGTCTCCTTCTGGCAAAACGAGTGCAGAGAGTAGTCAGAACAAAGCTGTGATCCACCTGCAGGCTGTCTGGGGAAGGGTCTTCTTTCTTTCAGCAGCGATCTGGGCATCAGTCTTTGGAAAAGGACTGCAAAGCCACAATGTAGGTACAGGATGTGCACGTTCAGTTCCCCTCTCGTGGGCTCTTTGTGCCAGGCTCCAGGCAAGCACTGGACCAGAGCATCTCTCCTCCTGTCTTTTTGTTCTTCTTAGGACAGAAGGGTATGATTTGTACTTTTCCATGCAATCAAAATGAAGAACAAACCAAATCCTTGGTAGACATCTTATTATGACCTTTTTGCACTGGATGTTTAGTGTGCTTAGATGCCACACACAACATTATGGTCTCTGAAGAGCAAGTGCTTTGAGGCAGGAGCACTTAATAGAAACAGATTGTATTTGTAATAACAAGCATGCAGCAGACTTTACATTTGTGACTCTTGTAAATTAACTGCAAATACTGACTTGCTGTATGAACCCTGTCCAGATTTTCACCCCTTATGAAGAAGTTACTGGGTGGTTAGTCTTTGGGTGCCTTACCTTTTGCCAAACGTCTTCCCAATCACATTGTTTCAAATAGTTCTCTGTCTTCATGTGAAGCATAGTGACTCACAGCATGGGTGGTGACTCACTGGTATCAATTAAACATTAGGATCCTGAAGGTGTAACTCCTTCTTAAGCTTTGACAAAAAAAATGCTGTTGCAACATGAAAAAAAACCAACCAGATTTGCAATATCTTGCAAAAAACCAGTTGCACATCTGCATAGATGACAAATTCTCTATGTTACTGTACTGCTAAGAAAAAAACCTTTTTTTTTAAAATGTTCTCTTTCCACCAGAATATTTTACATAAGGCAATTTTTGTTTCAGCATCATAATACAGTCCTATTGGTTTAGCAAGTCACTTTGTCTCATCTCTTGCATTAGGAGGACTGATGGGGAGGACAGGAAGACCAACAAAACCCAGGGACACAAAGAGAAATTCTACGGAGCATTGTAAATTTAGCAGCAGCTTTCCTTCAGACTGGACACCGTTAGCTCCCAAGTGGGATACCAGGGGATTCAACCAGAGCAGTAACAGAATTTCAAGGTCTCCCTGCCTGTATGAGATTAATCTACCTTTTGTAAGAGTCAGTAGAGGATTACTGTCTAGTCTCCAGCCAAAACAATCTTCCAGTTCAGGATTACTTGGAGTGCCACTTGAACTGTCATCGGCACTGCCCAGCCCGGAGTTTTGTTCTGCAGGGACATGGAAACCTGTCACTCCTCTCTCTCTGGAGCAAATGCCGGTGTCATGTTTGCAGGATGAAACTACTGGCACTTACAGCAGGACCTGCCACAGCTCTGGACACAGCAATGCCATGTGGCCATATGCTGAATATGCTCTGTTCTGCCAAGTCCATGTGTGTGTGTAAGGGGAGAGGTGGTGATGATGCTACAGTAGTGTTCCTGCTTTATTTCTAGACCATCAAAGCTGAGGCTGCAATACTCTGCTTTTGGCTTTTCTGTGGGAAAGGGAAGAGGGAATGCAGGTCTCTGGTGAAATGACTGCACTTTCAGCATGACGAAGCCTTCCTGGTTTGCTCAGCTGCTGTGTTAAGATGGGTGGGGATGATATGCTAGCTATTAAATATGCATTTTGTCCTATCAATGTCATCTTTACCTGAGACTGCTTCTTACTGCAGCATCCATTTTTCTTTGGTTCCCTCTTCTTACTTTCTCTCATTGAGAGTTGTATGTCCTGGTGTTACCCACTACTGTCCTGTTGGATTTATTTTGGATAACTGCCTCACAGTGTCCCCTCTAGCTTGTGACAGCCATTGGAGGAGAAACCAAGGTATCTTGAGCCCTTCATACTGAGCAGGTAATTTGGGGTCATGGCAGGTTCTCTGAAAGTTTGTGTTAGAGCAATTGTTGAAATATTTCACCATTTCCCAATTTATGAGTTCTGGGAGTTTTGGAGAGCCAGAGATCTGGGGGTGGCCAGGGGCTGCCTGTGTTTGTCAGCATCAATGTAAGGCTGCCCTCGTGGACTTGGAGTATTGACTCTGATTTACACTGGTCTACAGAGCGAGTCTGAGGGTAGGAAAGGGCCAGATGCAGGGTTTGCAAGGAAATAAATGTTTTTATTTTCAGAGCAGCTGGGGAGTTGGGCAATAGTTTGAAAACAAACAAACAATGACTCATAGATAAGTTATCAAAAGGAGTGGGCACATTTTAGGCACTGGTGAAGGACATGCTGATAGATTGACTTCTCTTCTGCTTCTAAACTCTTACTGTGTGCCAAAATGGTTTGACATCTGTTGTCCTGGCCTGAAATTTCACAACAGCCCTTCATGAGTCTTTTTTTTTTTTTTTTGCTTTTTTTATTTTTAACCTTTTCCTAAATTTAAAGCTTTTTTAGGGGCTTTGACTAGCAGTTGTAAGTTTTTATAATGGAAAGGCATCGGGTTATCATTTTTTTCTTTTTGCACTTGAAAGACTTTACTATTCCTCTGATGGCAATCAAATTAAAAATTAGTAACTTTTACAGATTGTCCTTGTATAAATATGACTATTTTTAATAAACTTAATTTGTTCTCTACAAGCAAAAATTATTTCTTAATTTTAAGCGGGGTATACACCACCTGGATTGTGAAAAGAAACCTAGAAAACTTGAAAGCCTGCCTGGAGCTCAGATGTATCTTCTGAATTTAATTTTGTTTGTGGCTTGTCTGGGCAGATATTTTTCTTTGCTAACTGGAGATTGGTTCTGTAATTGGAAGTATTAGGAATTACATTTTCCCCTTTTTGTTAAATNATTATAAAAAAAAGTGGTTAGATTTCTGGTGTTGGGGAATGAATTTTTAATAGATCCCTTCTTGTTTTTTTTTTTTTTTTTTTGGCTTTTCTAATGATGAACCTTTACCTAAATGTAAAGCTCTTGTAGGGGCTTTGACTAGCAGTAGTAAGTTGTGATAATGGAAAGGCATCGGGTTATCATTTTTTTCTTTTTGCACTTGAAAGACTTTACTATTCCTCTGATGGCAATCAAATTAAAAATTAGTAACTTTTACAGATTGTCCTTGTATAAATATGACTATTTTTAATAAACTTAATTTGTTCTCTACAAGCAAAAATTATTTCTTAATTTTAAGCGGGGTATACACCACCTGGATTGTGAAAAGAAACCTGGAAAACTTGAAAGCCTGCCTGGAGCTCAGATGTATCTTCTGAATTTCATTTTGTTTGTGGCTTGTCTGGGCAGATATTTTTCTTTGCTAACTGGAGATTGGTTCTGTAATTGGAAGTATTAGGAATTACATTTTCCCCTTTTTGTTAAATACTTCTACAAAGTCAACATGTTTGGAGAGCAATTCTTTCTGCCTTGCTGAACTGTTTACTGCAAATAATTAATAGCTATTTGGTGGAAAAAGTACCTGGTCATACTACTTACTTTTGGTTCTTCAGTACTTTTAATCTGTAGGTTGGAGGCTTGGGCATGTATGTTCCAACTTCTACAAGTCCGTGCAATGAGGAATTCAAAAATGCATTTAACTAAAACAAAAAGCCTGAACCTGAAAGCTAGCACATTTCTTTTGGGCACAAAAGTGCTATACTATGTGATGAGATCGTGTATTGTAGGGAGGACATCTTCTGTGATGTTGAACCAGAAGACTGAGTCAGAGCTAGCCTTATTTGTGGAAGGGCTTTATGCCATGGAAATGCTTAAAAGGGCAGCACACCTACTTGAACTCTTTCGGGGGAAGCTTTCTTTTGAAGTTGCATCTGACTTACAAAAATAAATTACAATCATTCATTTTTTTTTATTTTGGCCTTGAAACTTCAGTTCCTGATGCCAGGAGGGTTGCTACTATTATATTACACGCAGCCAGCCATTTATTTTGCAAAGTTTCAGTTCTGAAGTATCTGACTCTTCAAAGTCAGCTGTACCTTTTTTTGTGAAATGCGTGTGGCTTCCATTACCATCAATACTGTAACACTTCAAAATCCACAAACGTATCTCCCTACGTTTCTTCAAGGGTATGATAATACTCTCCACTCTTTACACATTACAGAGCTTAAGTGTCTCAGGAAGCTGGGCTGAAGCCCGGAGTGCAGCCTGGCTCTCCTAGGCTCAGTTTAATGCCTCAAAGGAAAATGTCTTGGTGTTTAGGGAAGTCTTACTAGATAGATTGCTGTTCCCATCTTTCTCATGGGAATAAGGCAGACCAGGGACCCGAAATGGTCTATCTCCTCTTCCTCTGAACAGAGAGGTTAATTTCAATATTGGGATAGCTTCAGTGCAGAGATACAGTCCCTGTTGGATCTTTGAGCTGTGAAATATGATTGTAGGAATTGTTGTCCCCAAGAATCATGTGGCTGTGCTGGGTTTGCTGTCTGCCTTGTCAGGCTCCATGCCAGGACCTGGCTTTTCAGACCTGGCCTGATGAGGCTGTGAGTCTGTCTTCTGCCCCTTCCTTGCTTATGGAACCTGGATGAATTTCTGAAAGCAGAAGTGTCTCCATGCTTTGTCTGCCTAATCCTAGAGCTAATGACCATCAAGAGTCTGTGGTGAAGCAGTTTCCAAGTCTCTGTGAGGTAGAACTTGCTCTGATATTGTCAGGTTTCCTGCTGATGCAGTCGAAGGGCACTGATAGTTGGTGTCTGAGGCTGCCACAGTGGGATGTTCAGCTGCATTTGTACTGCCAAAGTCTAAACTCATGTGGCCTGCAGAAGGGGGAAGACTTAAGCATGGGCTAGTGCCATTTAATAATATTAAGGGTTTGATAAAACTCACTGAAGTAAACAAGTCTCTAATTTGCTGCCTGTGCTCTGGGTTTTTATTTGAAGGGGAAAGCTTTCCTCTGCCATTTCCATGTACTCACGCTAGAACTGAAACTTGAAAGAAGCTCTACACCAACATTAGTATGCTTAAACACATCTGAGAATAATTACTTATTTCAGTTTATCTGTGTTTTTCTTCCAGTGGGATCTTGTTTGTGATTCTGCCTGGAAAGTCCACATTGCTAAGTTCTCCCTGCTGGTAGGATTAATCTTCGGCCACTTAATAACAGGATGTATAGCTGACTGGTAAGTGAAAAGTCTTTTAATGCAATGTAACCATAAACAGATAACAATAAAATATTTAATATTGTTTTGATTTGCTTCTGCTTTATTTTCTTGAATAATCTTTGCATAATGATTTTTCAGATTCTGAAAGAAGCATGATGAATAAACAGTTTAAAGTTGTGTATTAATTGCTTGAACCCAGTAATTTATATCAAGATAAATAACATAAAAATAAGCTATTTTATAGTTTACTTATTTCCTGCTGACATGACTTATTACAGCTGTAATGCTAGCACAGAATTAAGCATTTTGTAATTATGTAAGTTAAACCTTTGGTTTAGGATTTTGTTTTTTTTTAAATTAAGAGATCAGACAAAAAGAAATTGGAAGCAGCATTGATTTGACTGAAAACGAGACTAGTATAATGTAAACCGTGTGCTTACAAGGTATCTTTTGAGGGGTAGAGGGCTGGTTTTTGCAAGCCTTACCATTGTTCTATTTTTAAAGTTCTTGTTAAGCAAACATTTTGATGTAGTGTTAAGGAATTGCTGACTTATGTGCTGTTAATATTGGGATATTGAATTTAAAAGCATAGAATGCAATTCCTTAAACTGCAGCCGTGAAAACATTATTGGATACCCTACTTAATCTGAGAGTTCAGCTTTTATTTAAAATAAAGTCTTGTAGTGGGAAAGAGGAGGGGGGGCGGAAATTGAAATGCATGACCTAAGTGATTTCAATGGAAATTTGTGGCATCTGAAGCAATAGCTGTGCGATGCTGTTACAATCGCTTCAGTGGTTTCCAGCACAGTTGCCAGCGTTGGTGCTTTAAATGGCACCAAGTTAACTCTTTTTCCTTTCATTAAAATAAGAAAGAAAGAAGAAGAGTTGCCTAGTAGGGAAATCTTGCAAAGCCTCAGCAATTCACCAGTCAGTTGGGAAAGAAAAAGCCCCCTGCAGCTGTGCAGTAATTTGGCTCAAACATTTGTAGCAAAATGGTATCTTAATTCTTGAATACTTTCTTAAAGTTTTTAAGCAAGTCAGGAATCATGACTTTTCAGTGAAGTAGGGAACATACATGGTGAAATACAGTTGAGTATAGTTAAAATACCCAAGTAATAAAGGTCTCTAACAACACATGGAAAGTATAGTGGGGAAATGAGTGAGGGATCTTGCTTGGTTTTCCTAAAAGGGAATCTATGTGGAGAAAGCAGACTCACTCCCAAGTTAGGAAAATGCTGCTATAATTGACGAGTCAGTCACAAATAAGTGAACAACTTGTTGCCCAAGGCACTGGCTTCAAGAAAGAATGCAATGAGCAGCTTTAATAGCTCTATGCCACCAAAAGCAGGAGCATCTCACTTGTTACATGCATTTTTTGTCCCCAGTGAGTACTTTGCGCTGCCACATGCGCTTGTTGGACCCCTCTACAAGCTGCTTAGCTGAGCTAATGCAGCATAAAATTACCCTGATTACACAAAATTAAGTTTGGCTTGTGTTTGAGTTTTGTTGTTTTAGTGAGTTTGAGAGCTTAAGGAGAATCTGGTTTCCAGCTGTGGTGCAAAGAGAATTAGAGTAAGCTGGTGGCTGCAGGGATGCATGAGCACTTTGCGTTTTTGTGGGTGACCAGAAATGACGAGGCTTGCTACCAAAACCAGCCCTTGTGCTCCTCTTCAGTCCCCATCCTTGCCATCTGATGTAACTAACTCAGCAGGGGTCCTGAAGTGGATGGATTTTTGTCACTTGTGATTAGCATTTGTGGCTGGTAAAAGGCTTGAAGACTAGTTACTTAGCTATTTAGTTGCAACTTGAGTTTCCACAAAGGCAAAGGGGTATGTGGAGAGACAGATACAAAGGGAATTGTACCTGTAAAAAGAGAAAAATAATTTTAAAAAAGGATGTTAATCCAAACCAAGAGCAGAGTCATTAAGCACAGTGATGTATGAAAGTGTTTCATACTTTAAAAATCTGTTTTCATTTAACTTCTATGTATTCTCCAGTTTGGATAATTAGAAGATGCTTTGGTTTTATTGTACCATTAGGGTTTGGAGCTTTGCTTTTCCTTCTCGAAAGAAAGTTATTTAGTATACTGAGCTGTCTATGTTAAAATTACAGTAGGTGTGTATGCTTGGATAGCTCTATGTGGAAAATACATAGGAAGATCTGAAAACACTTTTGGCGTGTGAAGGCTGACTCTGTCCAGTGCCTGAATAAGTTATTTGTTCAACAGGAAGAGCATTGCTGGCAGTTCTGCCAGTTTTTGCTCTGGACAGAGGTTGTTGAGGTCTCTGTAGATGGCTTTCTTCTGGAGCAGGCGGGCTTGATGTTTGTGTAGCATCGGGACAGTAGACATCTGCCTCTCGTTATCCAGTACTGCCCTGCTTTGCACATGCTGTGGTCTTTTATGGAGCCTTTGTGCCTGTTCAAATCCCAAAACCTGTGAAGAATGTCATAGGTAGAACAATTCGATTAGCAGCTAGAGCAAAGCTTCATCTTCTCAGGGTATCAAGGTGCACATGTAAGAGCTTTGAAAGAGCAGGTCGTGCCCTCGAACCCATCCACTTTCCCCCTGTGGTATAACTTCAGAGGTTAGGGAATTTTTTTTTTTAATGCATATACATATCGTACCATGCAGATTGCAGATTCTTCGAAAGCCTGGGTTTGCTTGTATCCCTAGTTATTTACCTGCCCAAGCAGCATTTAGTATTTGATCCTAGATAATGGTATGCAATGTAGGCTGAGACTTCTGTGATACAGAAAACTCTGCTGTCATGCAAACTATTCCAAAGACAGCATCCCAGGACTGTGTTTACCAGGGAGATTGTGTATGGTTTAATTTCTCACAAGCATTGCCATGTACTGTTAGTAACGTAACTCTATCTACATATAAAAGGGGTGTTTATACTCTAAGACAAGGAAGGAGACTAGTTTTGTGTCCTGGAGGAGGTCCTGGTGAAGGCACTTACCACAGGGCTTATCAGGCCTCAACTGGCTTTCACAGATCCAGGAGGGGCTTGGGATTTCATGAGTCTTCATTAGCAACAGCCATGTATTTGCATAACTTGTATAATGTTAAAAGAAATTCTTTGTCCTAATGATGGATAACCCTGAGTAAAGAGAGTGGGAGGAGGGAAAGAAAGAAACTTATATATGCTAAGCATGAGGTCTTTTTTAATAAATGTCAGGGAATGGCAGGTCAGACTTGTAATGAGAATTAAGTTCCTAATTCTGAGTCTTTGCGTAATGCCTTTCATCCACAAAATGCTTCCACAAATAATAATTAGTATGAATTACAGCTTTACAATTATGAATATAGGGCTGCAAAAGCCTGCGTAGATCACTGATAACACAAAGTTCATGATTTTTTTAGTATTCAAGGTTTTGTATGAGGTGCTTCCTCCTCCCTGCCCAAGTGCTTTGTGTTCCATAAATATGAAATCTGAAGCAGACACAGCAGTAACTGCCCCAGAGTTCAGCATGTTCCCAGTGCCTTGCATATCACTGAGGCAGTGATATGTTCACATTGTGAACTCAACAGCAGCTCATCTTCTTGTGAGCTGCGTTTGTACATTGACTAAGAGAAGTTTGCTTTGACCTTGCTGCCTTCAGTTTTGCATATTGGTGCTTTCTATTTTAACAATATTGAATCATAGAATCACCAGGTTGGAAAAGACCTCTTGGATCATTGAGTCCAACCATTCCTATTTGCCACTAAACTGTGTCCCTGAGCACCTTGTTTACCAGTCTTTTAAATACCTCCAGGGATGGTGACTCAACCACCTCCTGGCGCAGCCTGTTCCAGTGCCCGATGACCCTGTATGTAAAAGGTTTTTTTCCTGATATCCTGTCTGAACCTCCCCTGGCACAGCTCGAGGCCATTCCCTCTTCTCCTGTCCCCTGTCACTTGGGAGAAGAGGCCAGCACTTTTCTCTCTACANCAGATTGTTCTCTAGGCAGCTTTCTAGCCAGACTTCCCCTAGTCTGTAGCTCTGCATAGGGTTGTTACGCCCCAAGTGCAGCACCCAGCATTTGGCCTCATTGGTCATTGGTCTCAGCCCATTGATCCATCCTGTTTAGATATCTTTGCAGAGCCTCCTTACCCTCCAGCAGATCGACACTTCCACCCAGCTTAGTGTTGTCTGCAAACTTGCTAAGGGTGCACTCAATGCCTTCATCCAGGTCATTGATGAAGACATTGAACAGGGCTGGACCCAGCACTGAGCCCTGGGAGACACCCCCTGTGACCAGCCTCCAGCTGGAGTTAACTCCATTTACCACCACNCCTGGATCCTCCCTCTGAGCCTTCTTGTAAATGCATATAACATCAGCCAACCTCCAGTCCAGTGTAACTTCCCCAGACAGCCAGGACTGCTGGAAGATGATGGAAAGGGCAAGTATGTCCACCAGCTCCCTCAATACCCTTGGGTGGATCCCATGCGACCCTATAGACTTATGAGTGTCTAATTGGCCAAACAAGTCTCTAACCACTTCCTCTTTGTTCATGGGAGCTTAGTCTGTTCCTGTAGCTCATGGGTATGTACACACAGGCAACAACTCATTAAGTTCTTCAGCCTTGTCCTCATCATTTGTCACAGTTGCTTCCTTTACATCCAGTGAAGACTGGATATTGTCTCTGGCCCTCCTTTTACTATTGATGTATTTGTAGAAAGATTTTTTTAATTATCTTTCATATAATTGGCCAGTCTGAGCTCTAGTTGGACTTAGCCCTCCAGTTTCTCCTGTGCATAATCTCACTTCTTCCCTGTAGTCCTCCCAAGATGCTTATCCCTTCTTCCAAAGCTCATAGACGTTCCTCTTCTTTTTGATGTCCACCCAGATCTCTCTGCTCAACTAAGCTGTTCTTTTTTCCCCACTGGCTCACTTTTCGGCATGTGGGGACAGCTTGCTCCTGCGCTGNGTCTGTTCCTGTAGCTCATGGGTATGTACACACAGGCAACAACTCATTAAGTTCTTCAGCCTTGTCCTCATCATTTGTCACAGTTGCTTCCTTTACATCCAGTGAAGACTGGATATTGTCCCTGGCCCTCCTTTTACTATTGATGTATTTGTAGAAAGATTTTTTTAATTATCTTTCATATAATTGGCCAGTCTGAACTCTAGTTGGACTTAGCCCTCCAATTTCTCCTGTGCATGATCTCACTTCTTCCCTGTAGTCCTCCCAAGATGCTTATCCCTTCTTCCAAAGCTCATAGACGTTCCTCCTCTTTTTGATGTCCACCCAGATCTCTCTGCTCAACTAAGCTGTTCTTTTTTCCCCACTGGCTCACTTTTCGGCATGTGGGGACAGCTTGCTCCTGCGCTGCCAGGATTTCCTTCTTGAAGAGCTCCCAGCCCTTGTGGGCTCCCTTGCCCTTAAGGACTGTCTCCCATGGGACCTTATTGACCAGCCTTCTGGACAGTCTGGTCTGCCCTCAGATGGTTAATGTTAATGCTGATAAGTTAAATCTTTGACATACCACACAAATGATGCTACAGCTGGAAAAAAATAGTAAACCTGTACTCATGCAAGAACTCATGACATCACCTTCTTAGGAGTGACTTTGAAAAAGCATAAGTAGTGGCACACACATTGGTGCACTCTTCTAGTTCCCTAAACCATTAAAAACTATAACTGTGTCTCTTTTTTCTGTCCCTCACCCTGTATTTTATTCATCTAGTTCCATTTTAATTAAGTTAAATCTAGAGTTTTAATTGTGAATGCAGGTATACAATATTCTTCATAGCTGATGGTAGCAATCTGCTTAATTAATTTAATAGAAACGCTTCAGTATGTGGAACTGGATCAAGTTATGAGATTTAAATGCTCTTTATTGCTCTGACGTTCAACCTGATGGCTGGCTTGCAGCTGACAGACTGCTTTGAATGGGTCTGTGAAAGCTGCCTACGAAAACCAACTTCATATATTCTTTGTGGAAATGGCATATGGAGCTGACTAAAAGGGATCCTCAGTTCCACTGGAAAATGTGTGGGAACTGACAAGTTGAAAAATTTTGGAAATCTCCATATAATGATCCAATTCTTGCATAAAAATAGCCATGTGTTCTGATGTGTCATATCATTCTTCTTGCACAGGGAAAGGGGAATTATAAACACTAAGCATATAAGTAAGAGTTGTGAAAGTCTCACATTCCTTTGACATAAAAGAGCCAAACTCTGCAGCAAGTGCCCCGGTGTTCAGTGGCAGCATAGCTCTTCCTCCTTATAGGTGCTGCAACATGCACAACTACAGGTTGCAACTGCAAATCCTCATGCCCACATTGCCAGTAATCGTTTTTGGAGCAGTTTCTTCCTAGTCCTCTGGTTGAGCTGGTTTTGCACATCTCAGCAGCCACTATGGGGATGCAAGGTAGAAGGGACTTGGAAATTCACCATTCCCCTGTGAGCATTACTGTCAGCTGTCTAAGGCTCAGGGAAGTGACAGAAGCCCTGCTTAATGCCTGGTTTGTGTTTGTTAGGCTTGCCTTCAACAGTGTGGCCAAGAAAAGTAGGGTTTTTTGAGCCTACTCCTCTTGCAGATGAGGTCAAGAAGAAGGGAGTTTTTCAGGAAGCTCTGTGGCTGTATTCTATGGAGAAATAACAATATACCATGCTGTATGTATCATGTTATACTATGTACTCTAATATGCCACTACAGAAAGCTCTGAGAAGTTATTTTTAATCTCTGAGGTATTGTTTGAGGACTTACTGTACTTTCTAGATGTTTCCTTGTTCACCCTTGATGTTTTGAAAATGGTGTGAATCAAGTGGTAATACATCATGTGATCTCTTTTCTTAATCCCATTGGAAATCAACTTGTCAGTGCAAAGCTGATGGAGGAATTTGGGTTCTAGTAAGTTAAAAAAAAGAGAGAGAGAATGAAACAAGCATTAGAAATGGATAGTAATACTTGGAATTGTTTGCATGACTTGTTTCCTTCTTTGATAGTTATGTCCTGACTTTTAACATTTTCTCCTTACTTCTTTACTTTTAGGGTGGGTCGACGGCCTGTACTGCTATTCTCTGTCATATTCATTTTGATATTTGGACTGACTGTGGCACTCTCAGTGAACGTGACCATGTTCAGCACACTCAGGTTTTTTGAGGGGTTTTGCCTGGCTGGAATAGTCCTCTCCCTGTATGCACTGCGTGAGTATTCCTTTGTTACCCATCCAAATGTGTCTTTATTGAGTACATGTTTTCCTGTTCTCTGGCTGCCCCCTTTTATCCAAACAGATCAAACCAGAGCCATACAGCCTGGAAAAACTTTAGTCAGAGTTTTGTTAGAGGTAGAGATTTTTGCGGTTCTCTCTAGGTTGCTACAGAGTAGTCTCTGAAGCTGTTTGAGAGCTCACTTTAAAAGACTTGTAAGGTGCTTTGGATTTGCTTGTTGTTATTTGAACTTAGAAGTCATTTATGTTGTGACTGTAATGTGTAATGGGAGTGGATTTCACCTTGCAGTATTGAGCTCAGTAGGACACTCCTCACTTTTGCTGTCCCTAGTGGTATGTATTCTGGCATTATTTCAGGAATTCCTCTGTTTTTGATCCCATGTCCCTGCCTCAGGATTGTAAAGCACAGCAAAAACACATGAGAAGAGCCTGAAGTCCTTTTATCAATAATTTTGGAGGGAGAAATGTTATTTTTGTTTCTTTTCATGGGGGGGGAGGAACAACTGAGAGAAACTCAGGGGAGAGCTTGTAAGAAATGTCTAAATACTCATAGCTGGGGCAGCTGATAAACTTGTAGCTGAAACATTTGAAAACCCCTTTCTGAGGCCTTGTCTTTGGAGAGTACGTGAATGATGCCACCAGCCTAATCTGTGTCCCTTGGATACACTCCAGGGAGATCCGTCTGCTTGTACTTCCTTGGCTGTTTGTAATTAAGAGGTAGTACCACATCAGCCAAGGAAAACACAAGATTTTCCCCTTTTTATTGTGACTCTGAAAAAGTATTATCTAACTAATCTTGGAAGTTGCTGTACAGATCTTCATAAAATTTTATTTGAATTTAACTATTTTAGCATAGATAGTATCTAATCCATCAAAATTTTGCACAATATCATTACTATTCATGGAGTACTTGCAGTATTAAGTTTCACAGCACTTGTTTTGATTTTGATGTGCACCAAGGGGAAAGAAACCCAACTAGAGTATACAAGTGTTGGCTTTGCATTGCACTTGCGTTATAGCTGATATGGTACCCAGGATACATGTTTGTTTTTTTTTTCTTCTTACCTTTGGTCATGTAATTTCTATTGAAAGTTTTTCACCAAAACCCAAAACTACCACTGGAGATACTACACTTTTACTGGGAAGTGTTTTAACTTGTGTGTTTCCCATTGGCAGTATGACATTCAGATGGAAATTAGGTTTGTTGGGAGTTTTCACAGCCGCATGCAGCATGTTAGTTTTTCTTGGTTGGTGGGTTGTTTATTTCACTTTTAAGAGTCATTGCAACTGAAGAATTTCATAAGGAAATGCTGTCTAAGTAAGAGTTTCATTATGGACTTTCTGTGATCAGAGCAAGAGAGTGCATGTGACACTCTAGATCAGACAGCAGCTTGCCAACAAAGTCTTCCATTCAGCAAATGGGAGAAACTGGTGGGTCCATGCTTTGCTTGATCCACAGCAATGAGTCTGAACCCCCCTGTAAGTCAAGTGTTTGCTATAACCACTGCACGTCTGTGTCCATTGCAAATGGACAACTGCCTAGATAGACAACGTGCGAATAGAGCTAGTAGGCATTAAGAGACATCTATGTGAAATTAGCTGAAGTCTGAATATCAGTAAACTTCTGTGGAAGTGAGAATATGTGAAAGATGAACCACCTGCACCTTTGATAAATCTTCCAACCTTCTGGCTGGGGAGGTGAGGGGGGTGGATTTTCCTGTACTAAATATTTTCATTTAAACAACAGAAAGTTGATGTCATGATGTAGAGTCATGGGAGAGGATCAATCCCTAAAGAGAATAGAAAGAACAGGGTGGTTTGGTTTTTTTAGTTATGTTGTTGATTTTGATTTTAGTGCTCATAATTTGTTAGGCTTGCTGTCAATTTCAGTTTACTATTTTTCCATTTCTGCTACAATCCATAGCATGCCATTGCACTCCTTTGTAGAGTCACTTTCTGTTTTATAGCCCCTCTTCCCGCTCTCTTAATGGCCTTGATTTTATTTTTTTTCCCCCCAGAGTTTTGTTGCTGCTGAATTCCTGCCTAGCTGTGCTGAGCAGAACAATAGGAAGTGTGAGGTTTGATCTGCTAGACAGTCATTAGCTGAAGTTTTCAAAGCCGCTGTGCAGAAGCAAACGATATAGGCTTGCATAGCCTGCAAAGGTAATTAGCCTGCCATAGGGATCCTTTTCCACTGTGTTGAGCTTGCTAGTTATTCTTGGATTTATGGCCTGCCTAAGGGAAATTGTAAATAACAGTCCTGGATGCATTGGGAGTGGGGAGAGCACAGAAGTGCTGTCTTTAAAACACAGAGATTTCAAGATTGAGCTGCCATCTCTTTTCTAGTTGCACTATTCTTAATAGCCTAATGTGGTTTTCCTACCTNTTTGTTAGAGGTAGAGATTTTTGCGGTTCTCTCTAGGTTGCTACAGAGTAGTCTCTGAAGCTGTTTGAGAGCTCACTTTAAAAGACTTGTAAGGTGCTTTGGATTTGCTTGTTGTTATTTGAACTTAGAAGTCATTTATGTTGTGACTGTAATGTGTAATGGGAGTGGATTTCACCTTGCAGTATTGAGCTCAGTAGGACACTCCTCACTTTTGCTGTCTCTAGTGGTATGTATTCTGGCATTATTTCAGGAATTCCTCTGGTTTTGATCCCATGTCCCTGCCTCAGGATTGTAAAGCACAGCAAAAACATGTGAGAAGAGCCTGAAGTCCTTTTATCAATAATTTTGGAGGGAGAAGTGTTATTTTTGTCTCTTTTCATGGGGGGGGAGGAACAACTGAGAGAAACTCAGGGGAGAGCTTGTAAGAAATGTCTAAATACTCATAGCTGGGGCAGCTGATAAACTTGTAGCTGAAACATTTGAAAACCCCTTTCTGAGGCCTTGTCTTTGGAGAGTACATGAATGATGCCACCAGCCTAATCTGTGTCCCTTGGATACACTCCAGGGAGATCCGTCTGCTTGTGCTTCCTTGGCTGTTTGTAATTAAGAGGTAGTACCACATCAGCCAAGGAAAACACAAGATTTTCCCCTTTTTATTGTGACTCTGAAAAAGTATTATCTAACTAATCTTGGAAGTTGCTGTACAGATCTTCATAAAATTTTATTTGAATTTAACTATTTTAGCATAGATAGTATCTAATCCATCAAAATTTTGCACAATATCGTTACTCTTCATGGAGTACTTGCAGTTTCACAGCACTTGTTTTGATTTTGATGTGCACCAAGGGGAAAGAAACCCAACTAGAGTATACAAGTGTTGGCTTTGCATTGCACTTGCATTATAGCTGATATGATACCCAGGATACATGTTCGGTTTTTTTCTTCTTACCTTTGGTCATGTAATTTCTATTGAAAGTTTTTCACCAAAACCCAAAACTACCACTGGAGATACTACACTTTTACTGGGAAGTGTTTTAACTTGTGTGTTTCCCATTGGCAGTATGACATTCAGATGGAAATTAGGTTTGTTGGGAGTTTTCACAGCCGCATGCAGCATGTTAGTTTTTCTTGGTTGGTGGGTTGTTTATTTCACTTTTAAGAGTCATTGCAACTGAAGAATTTCATAAGGAAATGCTGTCTAAGTAAGAGTTTCATTATGGACTTTCTGTGATCAGAGCAAGAGAGTGCATGTGACACTCTAGATCAGACAGCAGCTTGCCAACAAAGTCTTCCATTCAGCAAATGGGAGAAACTAGTGGGTCCATGCTTTGCTTGATCCACAGCAATGAGTCTGAACCCCCCTGTAAGTCAAGTGTTTGCTATAACCACTGCACGTCTGTGTCCATTGCAAATGGACAACTGCCTAGATAGACAACGTGCGAATAGAGCTAGTAGGCATTAAGAGACATCTATGTGAAATTAGCTGAAGTCTGAATATCAGTAAACTTCTGTGGAAGTGAGAATATGTGAAAGATGAACCACCTGCACCTTTGATAAATCTTCCAACCTTCTGGCTGGGGAGGTGAGGGGGGTGGATTTTCCTGTGCTAAATATTTTCATTTAAACAACAGAAAGTTGATGTCATGATGTAGAGTCATGGGAGAGGATCAATCCCTAAAGAGAATAGAAAGAACAGGGTGGTTTGGTTTTTTAGTTATGTTGTTGATTTTGATTTTAGTGCTCATAATTTGTTAGGCTTGCTGTCAATTTCAGTTTACTATTTTTCCATTTCTGCTACAATCCATAGCATGCCATTGCACTCCTTTGTAGAGTCACTTTCTGTTTTATAGCCCCTCTTCCCACTCTCTTAATGGCCTTGATTTTATTTTTTCCCCCCAGAGTTTTGTTGCTGCTGAATTCCTGCCTAGCTGTGCTGAGCAGAACAATAGGAAGTGTGAGGTTTGATCTGCTAGACAGTCATTAGCTGAAGTTTTCAAAGCTGCTGTGCAGAAGCAAACTATATAGGCTTGCATAGCCTGCAAAGGTAATTAGCCTGCCATAGGGATCCTTTTCCACTGTGTTGAGCTTGCTAGTTATTCTTGGATTTATGGCCTGCCTAAGGGAAATTGTAAATAACAGTCCTGGATGCATTGGGAGTGGGGAGAGCACAGAAGTGCTGTCTTTAAAACACAGAGATTTCAAGATTGAGCTGCCATCTCTTTTCTAGTTGCACTATTCTTAATAGCCTAATGTGGTTTTCCTACCTGTCTGCACTAAGGTGCAGCATGAGCCTGGGGATGAGCATTGCCTTGTTTGGGGGGACAGTAGAGTCCCATCTGCCTATGCTCTATGGGCTTTTCTTAGTACTGTAGTGAGTTACCTTCTTGTGGCCTCCACATACAAGGTCTTGACTGGAGATGCTTGGGACTTGTCTAAAGAAACAACTTCAGGGTGTTGATTTATTAAACTGAAAACTTTTCCTACAGGTGCTGTAGTTTTGTTGGAAAAGGTGAATCTACACGAAGCGACAGGCAGGTGATGGTGCTTGCAGCAGAGAAGCAAACCCAGGGCTTTTTCCTCCCAGATGCTGGTCATAATGTCATCTAGGGGAATGAAAGGCAGTTAATCCTCTTTCACTCAACAAACGCAGCTTTGAAAAGGCTTGTGTTTCATGCTGATGTGGAGGTGGGGAAATGTCTGTCTTCCATAAACTGGAAGTACCCAACCTTCAATGGGTTCCTGTGCTTCTTGTGTTGTGAGGCACCAGCAAGATCCTTGAGAAGCTACCCATAAGGGCAAAGTACCTCCTGATATGCCACACTTGGCAGTCATTTAATGCAAAGAGCTGGAGCTGTTTGCTGTGATATGCGGGTTAGGTCCCCTGCTACATTTGCTCAGCTGATTTCTGCAGAAATGGGCTGCCACTTGCTGCTGAAGAGTGCTGATAGTGGAGGCAGAATCTCTTGGAGGGAGAAATGGTGGAGGGGTGCTATAAGGAGCACTCTGGCTGCAGTGGTTGGAAGAGGGTGTATGACCTACCCACTAGTTCAGTGTAGAAAAGAGTGTAGAGTAGGGGGCTGGAGGAGGACAAGTTAAGAGGAAGCAGGGGAAAAACTGTTTTTTTCTGAGTGGCTTTTGTCCCACTGTTTGTTGTGGCATGCATGTCTAGGGGAAGAAGGACACACATCCTGCACCTGCTGGTTCAGTACAGCTGGATGCATGGCACGGTAGCCTGCTGCCCAGCTGAAGACAAGGAGCTTTGAGTTTACCAATTCGAGTGGAAATCCCCATGACCAGCCCTGCAGGGAGTTTAGTTTGGCCAAGAGGGAGGGGAAGAGGTGTGGGAGCCCTGAGTAATGTCTCAGCTGGTCTGGTGTCTGTGGATTCGTAGAGCAGGCAAGGTGTACCACTCTTACTGCAAATAGTTCTGCTGTCTGGTTGCAGGTCATGTGGGACAAAGTACACTCAGTAAATGTGGAAGTCATGGGAGAAGGCAAATCTGGTTGTCTCAAGGGTGGGGAGGCTGTTGGGTTTGTGTCTGGCTGGGTCATTGCCTCAGCTGTGACTCCCAGTCAGTCTTTTCTTGTGTGCTTGTGCAGAAGGCCAGATATTGTAGCTGACTCAGTGTGGGTCCATTCCTCAGGGCTCATATTCATGAGTTGGCACAAGCTGATTCAAGAGCTCTTGTGGCTAACAGCAGAAGTTCCTCCTCCTTGTCCTCCCCTTCTTCTCTCATGTGCTGTTGCCCAAGCTGGTACTGGTGCATTCCCAAGCCCTCAATGGAGCAAGCCATCCACTTTCCTTATGGAGAAGACCAAATGTGCTTTTTTAGTGGGATGTGTTCTCTCATCTTTCTTTAGGAGACATTCTGCTGGGCATCTCATCCTTTGCATTGCTGGAGCCTGAGAAATAGAGTGGGAGCACGGCACCGTACCATGCAGAGCTAGTTAAATGAGTGAAGTGAAGCAAGGGTTCCCTTTTGGCTAATCGCTTCCTATGTCATATTGATCTCTTCCAGTGTCCCCTTTTTTTGTCCCTTTCTGGAGTCGAAGCTAGAGTGATGATATTAGTTAAACTATTTAAGGGGGAGGAGAGGGTGGGAAGTCATGTTTTTCTGGCAAATGCTACTGGCAGGTTTAATGAGCTTTTGGTTCAAGTGCTGTGTGCCACCTGAACTTAGACAGCACCAGCCATGATGTGGATTTGCACACAATTGCAGCACATTCAGCAGTTTGATGGGTGACTGAACTACAGATTACACTGAAAATAGAAAGTCTAGACTTGAATGAACCAGTAAATAGGCTCTGGAAATAGATTTGCTGAAAGGGAGACATCATCTTCTCAAGTTAAAGCGAGGAAGCAGAGGTGCCCCTCAAGTGCATATTAGCAGGATGACTAGGTGTGTTGTTTTCTCTTAGGCCATTAGGAGAAAAAAGGTGGAAATGCTTTTGAAAATCATAGGTTGTGTTTTAAAAGACTGGAGAAGCTTAGCAAAGACTTCCAGACTGGTTAAGATGTCCAGCTGTGATGCATCTGTCAAATTTGTAGCTAGGTCAGTCTAACCTGTTGCTCCTATAAATTGCACAGGCACTGATCTTAAAGAGGCTAAGTGTGCTGCTTCTTTTTTTTTTTTTTTTAACATGTATCCTGGAAAGCTAGAGCAATGTGCTAGAAAGCTTGATCCAGGCTCAAGAATGAGCAAGTGCTAAAATGAAGCATGAAGGCCTCTGGGTGTTGGGCTGTAGCGGTGTCAGATTTGTAAAATTATTTTACTTCTGATCAGGTATCAATGTAAAGGATAAGATTTAACCCTGTTTTAGTTTTTCTCTCTCCTTTCCTCCCTCCTAGAAGTGTATAGGCTCCAAGATCCTGGAGCATCCCAAGTTTTTATAATTCCCACCTCCCTTGGAATTTGAATGGTCTTGCTTGACTTTTACTGTCTGTTTTGCTCTCCTCACTCTTCAGTAGCAAGCAAGGCCTCTACTAGGCAAGGCAGGTGAAGTGCTGGAAACACAGGCTCCCAAGTTATTCTGTGTAATCTGAACCAGCTCAGTAAATAGTTCTGCAACACATTCCCAAATCCGAGGATGTGGAAAACATCTGACTGCTTTTCAGTGTATTGACATGTGCCTTAGCTCTGCAGTTACGCACAGTTCTTCTCTGACAGGTCTGTTATAAGAACAAGGTTGTTAAGCCACCTACCTTCTATTTACGTAACCTGCCTTTCTTTGCTCTGAGTCACTGGCATAGATCTAGTAGGAGTGATCACAGAGGGATCAACTGAAGGAAAAACTTACTGGATCACCTTAAAGTGACCCTTAATTGTTAAATGATAA
Organism: Piaya cayana; assembly: GCA_013389865.1. NCBI lineage: Eukaryota > Metazoa > Chordata > Aves > Cuculiformes > Coccyzidae > Piaya > Piaya cayana. The sequence goes on from WAAB01021907.1 coordinate 33,895, forward strand.
ATTTTTGGTTAAAGAGGAGCCACAGGCTGTTCTATCATTGAGATTGGATGGGAGTTTTTGGAAACAGCACCTCTGCATTGTTAATAGCTTTGTACAAGAGCTGTTAAAAGAAAAAGAAAAAAAAATAGTATGCAGTAGGAGCACTCCAGCTGCTCAAAAGGAAGGACTGTGCATGCCTTTTATCTAATGCCTGAGGGCTCAATTTGTGCAAGAGTGGAAAAGGTTATTGGAATTACAATACTCTCCTTACAAGTATAAATCTTCTTTGCTCTACATTGCTTTCTTCAGTACAATCAAATTATGAGTCCTCATATAGTCTGTTGGTCTCTTTCTCCTCAGGACTTCCTCTGAATTTCCTGTGCTTTTCTGATGGTCAGAGAGAGTATGAGCTCTTCTATAGGGCATAGGCTGTCATCCTTTTTTTTAACTCCTACAAACTGTATTCTGCAGCACAGGTGCCCTTGAAGCATTGCTAATATTGTTCCAAATCCTGGAAAAACCTTTTGAGGCAGCCTGCTTGAGATGAATTTATGCAAAATCTTAAAGTAGTCCAAAAGGGAATAAAACAAAGATCTTTCTACAACCTCTGGGAGGTTAGATGATGTTTGGTTAATGCAGAATTTGTGGCAGGATTTAATTTTAATCATTTTTTCCATCTTGGTTGCCAAAAATCTTTTGTTGTCAATGTGACAAAAAGACCAAAGAATTAATTTCGAGATGCTTTTTGTATGACTGGTCAATTGGAAATGCGATCAAGATGCAACACTGCAGTTGTTATGCTTGTGATGGTGACAATCAGGCACTAGCAATTTTCCCAGCTCAACCACAGCTTGCATTTACCATTTAAAGTGTCTGTCTTTTAATTGTTGTTCCAAACTAGCTCCAGGAGTTGAGGTATGTTCAGTATGCAAAATCTTGCTTTGTGTCATGCAAATGTAATTGTTCAGGATTGTAATGACAATTTTAGGGAATTTTTTTTTTTTGTGTTCTAAGCAATGTCAGATACACTCCAGTCTGCTTGTCCCTTTTGTACGGCTAAGAACTTGCTACCACTGAAAGGAAATGAGGGGAGGTCTTCTCTTCCCCTTCCAGATTCCTTTGCATTGCCTCAGCTGCTCATACAACCATGACTTTGGACTATAAGGGAGTGTTTATGATGGGAGTATATCATTAACTCCAGAAAGTTGCCTTTCTCTTGCAACTCTCTGACTCGGATGAAATGGTGTTAAAGCCTTACTGTAATAGTAAATTTTAAAGTGTCTGTTCCCCCTACTGCTTTGTTTTCCTGGTTGCAAGACTTCTGCTAAATGGCTTTTCTTTCCTGTGTATACCAAAGCTAGTGTTCATCATGGTGAAGGGTTGCTGATAAAAGCTTTGTGTTATGCCTGTGGATGCATCTGTGCAAGCCCTGTCTAAAGTGACCCATGCCACCGTTGGGATGTGGGTGATCTGTATCTTGTGGAGTCCTTTGCTGTGCACCAGTGCTGGGCCCCTGCCAGCCTGTCCTGAGAATGGATCTCAATAGTACTGCTGAGGAGTTCTCCTGGTGGGAGGAGAGCACACCACAACAATTGTCAGGTCTGCTTCTCACCAGCAAATTAAAGCTTTCCCGCTATGCCCTTCCCAGTGTCTGAGCTCCAACTACTCTGCTTGTTTTGACTGGGAAAGGGTTATGTACTTCCCAGTTACAAGGGTTTGATAGTGCGGCAATATTGTATCACTTAATCCCACACTTCCATTAACTGAGAGTTTTATTTTGGTTGGTTTGGGTGGGTTTTTTTTTTTCTGAGAAATGTGAGTGAGGTAGAGACAGGGTGTGAAGGCTCTGTTAGGTGTGATTTTTTTTCTTTCTCAATTTTTTTTTTGCTAGCAGGAAACTGGATTTGTTGCAGAGAGCGTTAGAGAGAAATTGTACATAAAAAAGGTATTCTGCTAAGTCTCTTTGCTTACTGAGCTTTAGCTATGCGGTTTCTCATATGTGTCCTTACACTTGGCAGACCTTGAGAACTGGTAGAGCTAGCATGGGAAATGAGATGGGCAGCAACGAGCTCAGGAGCTGCGCTTAAAGTAGTCAGCATGCAGGGTTGGGATTTTTCCCCCAGTTGCTTTTCCCGGTGAGACACAGGCACGTTTCTCATGTGTGCATGTTTTAACTTTCTGCCACAAAAGGAAACGTGCATAGGTTCATAAATCACCTGTGAATGAATGGGGCTTTACTTCCCTTTCCTGCTTGTCCTAAGGCAAATTATCACGGAAACAGGATGTGCATAGAGGAAAAACCACGTGTATGAGGAAGGTGGATTTAGCAGCTATCTGTAGTGACTTGAATACTCAAGTCTAGCAACAAATATCAGCATACAAATTCACATAAATATTTATATGTTTTTTAAGAGGAATATTTATATGTTTTTTAAGCCTTGTTAGGCTAGCCAAATTTCCGTCCCCCAGTCATGCAGACATGACTTCTCTTTTCTCGCTTACAAATAACATAACCCCATGGGATTTTTCGTAGTTCAAGTTAATTAAATTTCACTCAAAGCATGAAATTTGCAGGCAGCACTCACTGCAGTTTTTCTACAAATGTGTATTATTTGGTCAGATACTAAAAAATCATTTTTGTTTTAATTCTTTATTTTATTTGTTGGTTGTCTGCAGGATTTAGTCATACATGCTGTACCGGTTCTCATACCACTCATTTTTCCTTTAAAGAGGAAAACTACATGATGTTTCATTGCAGATTTTAAGTTATATGCTGCAAGTTCTTAAAAAAATGAGCTATGTTTTTGTCTTTTGAGAACATCTGGTTCCTTCTTAATGAATTGTACGCACACTTACGTAGTTTTTAGAGATAAATTGAGACACAAGTGCTTGTTAGTATCTTGAAAACTTGTTTGCTCACATTCTTTGAATTCTGGTTATGGTATAAATTGTGAGAGAAGAAATCAGTTTACTGAAGTCTAATGAACAATGTGCAAATCTTTACAAGGACTTCTCCAGTTCTGCATGTATGAACTGTATTCCTGCTTTAGTCACAAATGCTTTCAGTAAGGAAACTTTCAACTATAGATCGTCTTGAATGTAGGCTTGATAAAAAAAACAAGCAGTATCTTAGAGAAGAAGGGTGTTCGAAGAAGGTTCTGCAGCTTGGAAATATAGCTGTCCCTTGATAAACAGTCTTTGCTGAACTGTGGAAGGGAACGTCATCCAGTATTTGCATCAGAAATTCTGAATCCATGCTCCTGTGCCTCTGTGAATGATTTCCCCTGCTCCTGAACGCCCCAGTGTCTCTCTCTAAGCAGCTCATGTTTGGAGGAATTCAAGGCAGACTAACCATTCTTGTGGCTTCTCCTTCCAGCTTTCTGTCCTATTCCTCTGGCAGAAATCTTCTTGTAGAACAAACTGTTAGCTCATATGCTGATGCCTCAATCCTCTCCCATACAGTCAGGCATTTAAGTGCAAATACATCTCCATCAGTAGCTTACCTCACATATTCAATATGTTAGGTTAAGGACATGCATTTCATTCTGCTGCTGTTTATTCTCAGATGAAAATAATCTCTGATAGAAAGAGCAGCGGAGTGCAGTGTTTGTGCATGCCTCGGCCAGCTGGAGATGTGAGGAAGTGCCTTGATGCAGTGGAAGAAGGCAAGATCTCCTGGAGCGTTGTGTGGTGTAGTTAATAATTCCATTAAAAATGCAGACTAGAAGACCTGAGTGCCCCGACACTAAGGCATAGGTAAATTACTTATGTACCATCTGTTATCCAAGCACTCGAGACCAATTTTGCAGAGAAATGAGGGTGTTTTCTCCATGAAGTGTTCTCTTCAATAGATGTTTAAGCACATGGGTCTTCTCCAGTTCCAGTGCTGTGTCCACCCCGGTTTCAGTCCTGTACTGCTAGGCAGTGTAGCTGTCTCCTGGCTATAGAGCTCTTCTCCCTTGGAATACTCACTTTACAGCTTCAAAAGGTAAGTCTTCTGAAAGAAAAGTAACAAAAATATACAGGAAGCAGAATCAATAATGTGGTAAGGCAAAAAGCAATAAAAGGGAAGTAATGTTTTTCTTAGTATAGCAACTGAAATAGATTGAAAGCAGAGAGAAAAAACAAGAACAACTTTAAAAGATTGTATAATGGTAGAATTAGCTTATGTGGTGAAACTGCAGCCAGCTTTCCTAATACAGTCTCACTTTGGTTTCACTTACGGCTTTGACTTTGAAGAGGGGGTTTTGTCTAGAACTTGACTGACTTGTTTTTTCAAGGCACAAAACCAAATCTGTTTTTCTAGGAAGCTTGAGGAAAATTAAAGAGCTTTTGAATTATAGATCCATTAAAAATGACTCTACTTTGAAAATTAAATAAATAAAACTGTCAGTCATCTGTTGGAAAAAATGCCTTCTCTTATATTTGTACAGTAGAGAAACCTAATTACTGCACTCCAATGCTCTGGAGTTTGAGCAGAAGCAGCTATGATTATATCAACCTAGACCTTACCCATATGAGTTTTTTCAGATGTCGTGTGAGTTTGAGTTGTGATCAGCCTGAAGTGTTGTCCTATCCTCCTTGGTTGGTTTTTTTCGTTTACTATGTCTGAAAGAAAACTTGCAAAGTTTGATTTGCAACTTCTAAACTTTTAACCTGATGGATTTGATGGTTTCAGGAGACAGACTTCATGCATTTTGACCAAGTGTTGCATATCATTTAAATAAGTATTGATGCAGCTGCCTTTCTTCCCTTCCTCATTTTTTCTTTAATAGTGGTCTTTGGCTGAGGATAGGTGCTTCACGTGGGTGTAGAGTCAGTAACAGGTAGCAAAAAAGATTAAAAAAATATAGTCAACACATGACCTAAAAAGGGAAAATAAAGAAATTGAATATACAACATATACCACAGCTGCCTTTTTCTATTGCTGCTGATAAGAGAGAATGTGACAGATACTTTTCTAGAAGAAATCTGTTCCTATCCAATGAAGAATAATAGCAGCAATTAAAAAGACTTCGTATCCTAGTTATTTGGGAAACAAAAATACAGGCAGACAAAGCTGGCAGTGCGTTGTACTAGCTTGTGTGAATCTGAGTAGCACTGCTGTCTGGGATCCTGGCTGGGAGTTTTAAGTCCCTAGGACTGGAGATACTTTTGCCTTTTCCTGCCAGGACAGCTTTCTATATGACTTCTGTTCTGATTAGGAAATATTTATTTAAGCATAGTCTCCATCCCTCCTTCAGGCCGCCAGTGCATGTCCTTTGTGCCTGGCACTGCTCAGCAACAAGGCAAGAGCTGCAGCCAATGCAGTGCAGATGAAATACCTTGCAGACGTGGACTTAAAGCTTTGAGAAACAACCCACCTGCCTATCCAAGTGGGAGAAGGACTCTTATGTATGTGTATATACAAAAAAGGACAAGATCCTTTCTGCTCTGACTGCTGGGAGTAGTTAAAATCTCAAAATGACGGTGCAGGAACTGGCTGAAGCTTTTGTCCTGCAGGAGAATGTGACAGCAGCTCAGGGACAGCCTAGGCTGATCTGGCTCTGTTTGCTCTGGGTCTGCCCATCCTTCCCTGGCTGGTGCTCCCACCTACTGCTGTCCCTACAGTGAACTGATTCAAGGGTGTAAACCAGTAGAAATGTAAGTCAGTTTTCCTGAGTCTTTCTGCTCGCAAAAGCTCGCTGCAGGGTTGGATGAGTGTAGGCAGACAAAGGAGAACAGGAGCAGGTGAGTAGAGTCAAGGAGACAGGACTGCAAAAGCCACGATATAAATTCAACTTGCTGTACTGCCTTGCTGTAGATGCAACTTAGGAGCCCTTGTGGCTTACTTATAGTGCAGATGAATCAATTCTTCCAAGATTATTGCAGCAACCTTAGGTCAGGAAATTCTCTTGGTGAAAATACATCAGGCTGTTACAAGTAACTGTGAAGCTTGCCTTTATTCTGTGTGGGTCATTCTTGAATGTGAGATTTAAAACTTCTTTTTTGCAGGCATTTTAAAGATTAGACAGTGTTTAATTGTATCTTGGCAGGAACAGAACGTCTAATATGTTTAGAAACATATGTCTTAGGTTACATTTCCTCTCAGAATAGCTGTCTTTGTTTGAAGTAATAGCAGATGAAGTCCTTTCACCACTTCTAGGCACTAACTTGTCTTAGAGAAGTGTGGATAAATTGGCAGCAGAGAAAAGGATTATTGAAAATAATTTATAGAGATCTGTATGGCTTTTACTTTATTTACTTTAGCTTTCAGAGTGAGGATACTGGCTTTGGATTTATTTAAAACTTCTGAAGCTCAGCTGGAGAACCAAATATGATCAGAAATTATTTACTAGTTATCTACTTTTCTGGCTGGCTTTTCTTAGCAATCTCCGAATTAGTGAATAAATAGAAGCCTCCGCTCTGCTGATGACAACAAGTAATCTGTGATTCAGAGTAAAACATCTTGATCATGGACTTGACAGTCCTAAACCTTCTGGAGCAGAAGTTTTGACTGTAAGTCTGATACAACAGTGCTGGAAAGACCTAGTTTCTTTGGAAAGGTCATTTTGTTGCTGTACTGTCTGTTTTGCTTTAGTAAGTTTTACCCTTTAAGGAGACTAGGTTTTGGATTTAGAATGAAAGATTAGTGCTAGAACTGAGGGACAGAGTTGGCAGTGTTTGTGTTTAGGATAAAAATGCTGAAAATTGCTCTCAGTTCTAAATTGTCTTACCAGCTTCTGCGATCTTGGTCATCTTCTTGGAGAATTTGCAAAGTTTTTGTGGTTGTCAGTTTTAGGTTGAGGGTGGACGGGTTGGTGGTTTTTTTCTTGTTTGGGAAGAGGTAGTGGTCGTGGGTTTTGTTCTAAAAATTTGATTATTTAATTCATTTTTGATTGCTACTTAAGTGTCTTCTTGAGAATGTCACATTACACCATGTCTACCTCTATTTTTAAATATTATATTGTTTAAAATAGGAAAATACGGAGAGTATTTTCTGGATTTGTGTGTTCAGGCTTCAGATGTGTCTTCAGTTTGGTTTGTTATAAATGGTAGTACTGAAAAGAACAAGTTTTGTTTTCACAGCACTGGAAGGGGATTGTAATTATTCTTTGGTAAAATACATCTGTGAGAAAGCTACACTACAACACTTGCTGTAATATATAAGAGAATCCACTAAGATTTGTAAGATTTATTTGTCCTAATGATTCTAAATTGGGAATATTTGCCTACGTTATCCTATTTTCAAATAATAGAATCTTAATTGCTTAAGATACTACAGTAACAGGGTTAAATGCTGAACTAATCAATGTCTAAAGTATTTCTTTATACTGCATTGCAGTTATGCTTATAAAATGTGTAGTTGGTATGAAATGGTACTGTTGGGGTGTAAACTTGGAGGCAGTTTCAAGACAGGCATTAAATGTAAAATGCATTTGATTTAATTTCACTTAAAATCTAAGTGTAAAATTGATATACATGTGAGAAACTTAAACATACAGACTTCAAAACCTTCATTCTCCCTTTGTTCTGCAGACTGGTGAATCAGGAAAGGAACAGCACGTGGCTGGCAAAGCTATCCTGTGTTGTCTGTACCTGGAAAGGCTGGCAGGGCTGTGGTCTCTTCTGAAACCCTCTGTTGCTGACCCAGCGCAGGTGTATGTTGAGAGGCTCTGTCAGTGGAGCCAAGGGGCCAGCAGAGTCATTGCATGTGTGTCCAATGCCTGATCCTCAGAGTACCAGTGCTTTCCTTGGCAGTCTTTAAGGAAAAGTTTTACTGTAGGGAAACTGTAGTGCAACTGTGATCCCAGTAAGATACTGATGCTCAGTAGTTATTTGATATAGTGTTCCCATTACTGTGGTCACCATATAGGAGAACTGTCTTTGCACTCTTGTAACTGTACATTAACTGCCAAGGTGAATCCTAGGAGAATCACCCAGCATCCCTGCTCAACCACATCCCTCTCAGCAGCTTGGCTTTGACATTTGTCTCTCCCTCCTCAGCCACTTAATCCAGCCAGCAAACAAACAAAAATCCACTTTTCTTTCCTGAGCTGATTTTCTGCTCTTCAGGGAGCAAACAGATTCAAATGTCGGGCGTAAATGTCAAGGGAGGGGAGAATACAGGAAGGTGGACTCCACTGCTGGAGAGGCAGGGAGGTGCAAACTGCATCCTGACCAATGCTATCTCACAAAACTAAATCTGAAAATAGAGCACAGATGTGCCTCTGCATTACCACCTTCACAAAGCCAGGTTCAGAATCTTCTGCTGCATGTTGCCACTTCCTGAGTTTTGCTGACTCAGATATTTTTTTAACTGCACTCAAAACCAACTGTGCAAGGTGATGTGACAAACATTCAAAAGTGCCTCTTGAAAAATGAGTCCCACCCCAGCACTACTAGTTGGTCTGCTCTGTTTTTTTAACAAATCTCTTTTAGGAGTATTTTGTGATTGCATCAGCAATGGAATTGGTGTGGATGAGGGAACCATAACCTGTAATGTGTTCTCCTTGCACCACATTGTGTGCATTCATGGTGAACTGTACGTGCATGAGTCTCTCATGTACTGCAGAGTGCACTTCAGGTGGAGTAAGATCAAAGGGGAAGAAATCGGGGCATAATTCTGTAAGGAAAATTGAATTCTTGAAGTATGAATTTTTCTAATGGCAGCATGCAACCAAGGAGTGAGGAATAGTGTATGTAGGGAGTTCCAGCTGAGCTGGCCACTTTCCCTTGGAAAGGTCACAGAGGGAACAAACTCTCTTCACTCAACTATTTTTAATGGAAAGTCACAGTCTTATTCGATTTGGAGTCCTGAAGTGTTAGCAGCAGACCTAGCAAAGGTGGATGAATGAGTGAATAGTGGCAAACGGGTAAAAGGCACATGATGAAGCACTAAATGGAAAGCATGGCGTAGGGGGCATGTGATTAGAGGCAGGAAAAACTAACCAAAAAAAAGCCAAACACACACATATACTACTTGTTTGGAAAATATATTGTGTTGAGATAGAAACTCTCTGCAGAAAATGTTTGACTTTGGTATCTACCTCTGCTGGGGAAACTTTAGTATTTTGTTCTGAGTCAAATTTGATTTCTGCATTCTCTGGAGATAATGTGATGCTTTCAAATGCTATGTGTGTTTTGTTCCTCATGCCTGGATTCCTGGATTACATATTTTCGCTACTGTTTCTTTCCTTGCTAAATTAGTCTGTTGTGTCATCAGAATCCTTAAGCGGCGAGGACAGACATAGGTGAAAGCAAGTGTCAAAATATTAGAATTTCTTGTCGGGTAGAAACTCCCCATCCCACACACACAACATGTATAACCTACTGCTGGCATAGTCTCACATGGAATACTTTTGATTTCTTTCCTCTTTATCAAGTTCTTAAGAACCTAAGACTAACTTACAGAAAAAGTTGAATGAACATAATCCAGAATGGCCTGAAATATTTGGTGATGCTTGTGTGCCACAGGAGTATGCAGTAGGAGAGACAGTTGCTCCCCAAATATGCAAACCCTCGTATCACAGTGTTTATTTGCACCTGGTAATGCCATGAGTATTCTTTCCCACCTTGATTTCAACTGGGATAACTGAGGGTGGCCAGCCCAAAGCCTCTGGATGGGAAGTTAGGGCCTTTCTTTGGAAGCTCCTGGAAAACCTGTGAGCTGTGAAGTCAAAGGCCAGAGTTGCAAGGCCAACCCTCTCCTGCTGTTGTGGAGGCTGTTGGAATCCTCCATACCAGAGGGACACACGTTCCCAAGTGCTGGTTTATGGGTTTTTTATTTCATTTCTTTTGTATCCTTTGTGTGGGGCTTGGAAACATTTTATCTTTCTGTGTACCTTGTTCTGAAGGTGATGTGTTGAAGAAGCAGGATACAATTTGCAAACTTAGTTATCAGTGTGATGATAAAATTGTATGAGGTCTCATGCTAGATTTAGAAGGCAGTAACACAGACTTTTTAGTTCTGGTATGCTTGAATGCTCAGCTTGTTTTGCAGTGTTAATATTGCATATGACATAGGAGGAGATTTAAATTTTTTTGTGCTTGATCTTTTAGACTTTTTTAAGGGACAGAAATGCCTTACATCAAGTAGTTTGTGCACTTGGAGCCTTTGAAATGGTAGAGGACTGTAGGATGAATATCAATTCATAAGGTGTCCACTGTCATTTTCACCACCTGGCTTATGACACTGCTCATGATGCTGGGGCAAGGAGCAGGGAGGAAGCAAGCCATGCCTTTGGGAAGATTTGCTTTCAAAATAACTGCAGAAAATGGGCTGGCACACTGAAATTATATTTAAGAGGAGGTACTATTGCCTCCGTAAGAGACGTTGCACTGTGCAGCAGCTGGCTGGTGGGAACACAGACCTGCTCATGTGCATCTGTGTGGCATGGGGACATTTTTTGTGTTTGTTTGCCTTAAACTAATGGAATGTGACTGGAAAACACTGGGAGGGTGCTGGTGGTTTGTGGAGGTGATGTTTTGACCACTGCTCCAGACTGTGGTCTGCCTTGTGCTTTCCTAAAATACCATGAATTTTTGTTGTCTGGTTTGTTGTGTTAGCAAAGGATCACATAAGCTGCTTATATGTGTGGACTTTCTGTCATAAAATCATAATAAAAAACAAAACAGAAAAATTAGAAAATCCTAAATTCTTTGTTAATGCAGTCTTTCAAATTTACGTTATACCTTGGGAATTAATTGTTTCTTAACTTGGGAAACTTCTTGTGTTTAAAAGAGGAAAAAAAGCCTAAGTCCAAAATGCTGGTATTTCCCTTATGTATCTCAGTGTGGAAAAAGATTATGGGGTGCAGTGCAGTCAGCAAATCGCTTTTGTTCTGATGAGAATACTCTTCGCTTGAGTGAAGGCTTATGGTGCTGTGTGTATGTGCCTTACTATCGACCCTGATTTCCTGGCAGTGCCACTTAATGGGTTTTGCTTGTTTGGAGACAGGCCTGGGCTGAATTCCCCAGCCACACCAGGCTGATGTGTCCCTGAAATGTCCTCCACCTCAGCAGCTGCTGGTTCTCCCTGGAACACCAAGGGTGCTGGTGGCAGCTTCTGGCATTAGAGTTGCTCACTGTGTTTAGTTTCTTTGTTGACACAGCTTCTTAATGAAACACCTGATGAGTCAGTGCTTACTAATCTCACTTGGGTGTTTGGCTGTCTCCTGCGTGAAGACCAGGGAGAGACATACTGTCCATGTCTTGAGGATGCTGCAAATGAAAGAGTTATCATTTGCATACAGCTATGGCTTCTTTCTTCATGCAATTTCATAACGTGATACCTGTAGGGATAGCAAATTGCAAGTGGAACTAGTACAACTAGAAGGAAATGTATGTGTCCCTTGCTCCCCCAGGCAGCGCTTGTATGTAAGACGGATGTGTTAGAGATGCATATTGAAATTGATTTCATTTTTCTACCCCATTAAACAAGCAATTGGTTTTCAACAGCAGTTCACAGATGAATCTAAGTCAAAGTAGGCTGATTAACTGGAGGACAGCTGGCTTGGCAATTGTTTGTCATCTCCTGTTTAATATTCGCAGTGTATAGTGATACACTGGAGTCTTAAAACTTCTCCCCTCAAGAGACAATAGAATAAATCAATCTGTTGAGAAATTGCTGAGATTTCAGCCTCCCTACTGACTTTCTCATTTAACCATGTTAAATACTGTTAGCTGGAGTTGCTTAACTCAGTGACGCACAACCAATGCTGAAAGACTTAATTTCTGCTTTTTCACACTTTGTATCTGTAGACTGGTGGCTTGGAGTTCAGCTGGGTTGAATGCACAGAGATAAAACTTAATTCCTGACAGTTAACAACAATTCCTCATTTAAACATGAAATATGCTCTGCTTTTACTTACAAGACAAGATTATTTTTGTGTATACTTTGTGGACTGTATTCCCCAAGGTTAGTGTCCCGAGGGTATATACAGAATCACAGAATCACCAGGTTGAAAGAGACCCACTGGATCATCGAGTCCAACCATTCCTATCAAACACTAAACCATGCCCCTCAGGATCTCATCCACCCGTGCCTTAAACACCTCCAGGGAAGGTGAATCAACTACCTCCCTCAGCAGCCTGTTCCAATGACCCTTTCTGTGAAAATCTTTTTCCTAGTGTCTAGCCTAAATCTCCNTGCTGGTCACGCTGTTTCTGATACAAGCCAGGATGCCATTGGCCTTCTTGGCCACCTGGGCACACTGCTGGCTCATGTTCAGTCCGCTGTTAACCAGCACCCCCAGGTCCTTCTCCTCCGGGCAGCTTACCAGCCAGGCTTCTCCCAGTCTGTAGCACTGCAAAGGGCTCATCCCTATGCTCATCACTATTCTGAATCTGAGTTTGGGTTATTCTAATAACTAAACTGACTTCTGAAAAGCAGAGATGTTAAGGAGTGTCTCTTCAACCTTGACAGCTCTTATCTTTAATCTCCAAATATTTGTTATCCTGAGTATTTTAAATGAAAATCAGATTTATTTAAAACACTTAATAATTTTCTGGATTCCTCTTTCGGTTGGTTGGCAGGTAAAGCAAAAGTCCTTAGGTCTTTTGAGGGCTGAAAGAGGAAAAGGCAGAACTACTACTGTGTACAGGGTACCTCTTATATTTTCAAATTCATGTCATTCTTACAAAGAGAAGTTAATGAAATAGGTAGTTTAAATGGCTGTATTGCTACCTGCAGGGAGGGGAGAGTGACTCTACAAATTAAAGTACAAGGTTATTGGAGCACTTATATGCCTATAATATAGATATATGTCTCTGAACTACTAAATATTTTTATTGCTGCTGCTTTAATAATTAATCTAGCCTTTTGAAGCTGCAGCCTTTTTGTCTAGGATTAATGTACTCTTAGCATCTTCATATCTACCAACTCATCCTTAAGCAAGTTGGTAGCACAAGAATCTGCTACAGGGAGCTTTTCCCCTCTTTGGCTGCATGTTCATGTATCTTCATAAGAAGTGAGTTTAATCCCTTTCTGCTGCCAGGTTTGGACATAAAATCTCTAGTTCTTTTCTGCAGATCTCTTCCATTTTAGCTAGGAGGGCTGGTCCATTAACAACCAGCAATAATAAATGACAGCCTTCTCTGGACTTGGCTATGAAAGAAGGCATGTTGTGTGGCTTGGAGTGGAGTAACAATCACTCTTAAAACAAAGGTCTTGCTGCTGGGTGAGTTCTTTTGCCTGTGTGAAAGTCTGAGTAAGGCTCTGTTCAGGGCCTTCCCACGCTTTCTTGAGAAAGACCTCACGTGGTGAGGTGTTGTTTGGATCTGTCTGCAGGCACTGCAGGTTTTTGGTGTGTATCTGGTTTGGGTTTTTTTCAGTCCTGTCTTGTTGGTGTAGAAAGGAGGCAAATCAACATGTAATGTCTGCCCTAGTGGAAGTGTGTGAAGCAGGTTACTCGGTTGTTCGCATTTGTTTCCCAAGATCGCTTTACATTTCCTTTCATTGTTCTCTGAGTGAGGGGATCTTATTTTTATCAGGTGGGTACTGTGTGCTATGCTTTGCCCTGTTTACCCTTCTGCTTTCCACTAAATACAACTGATGCCCGTCATGGATTGCATGTTGTGCAATCTGGCAACAAGGTGTGGTTGATGATGAATCTCCATCCATATGTTGCACATCATGCTAGTTAAGATGAGGCAAGGACATGTGTCTTTTTTGCTTTAAGGCACATGTTTGCTGGTTTTTTTGATCTCTGTATTGAAGGGGAGAAGGGAAACAAGACTGGGAGGTTGGCTAACAGAAATGTGGAGAGTGGCAGAGGTAACACACTCATTTCTCAAGGTAGCTTTTATGACTCCAAGAAGGAAGTGTCTTACTGAAGGCTATTACTTTGGGGTGGATGATTAATGGAAGTCTTCCTAACCACAGATGAGGTGGGATACCCATAGAACAGGCTTTGTGGAAGGGTGAAAGAAGCAGAAGTAATGAAAATAGGAGCTGGCAAAGCTGCAACTGTACACTGGGGAGAAAGAAAATAAAGAAACTTAGGGTGGACAGGAGTAATAACAGGATTCTAATTCAATAGACTGTTTCTGAAACCCCAGGAGTGGCAAGAGTATGGAGAGAGGAGGGCCAAAGTACGGAGAGCCCTCTTTTCTAATAAGACTTGTTTCCAACTTGTATATTGAGTGACTTGGTGGCTAATACAAGACTTTTGGATTGATCCACTCCTTGCTGTATTTTTATTTAACTTTTTATACACGCAGAGCTTAAATTCTGAAGGTGTCCTCAGCACTACCAATGACATCTAAATAGAGTCTTCTTTGGCGGGTAGTGGATGTTTTCTGTTTATAGCAGGCCATACAGTTAAGACCACATGATGTTTGCCTTCTTGGCTGAAACTGTGTAACCCAGGTTTCCAGAGGCAAAAGGTAATATTTTTCTGCCTCATTGAACTATTTTTAATTCAGTTGGGCTATTCTTTAGAGTCTCCAAACAAGGTTGTACGGGTTGTCTAGAAGTAATAAAACAGCTTGCTTGTATGGCTATTGCCCAGCTTTGCTGGTGGGAGGGTGTTTCTTTCCAAATCAGCCAAGAAAATCGGTTGAAACCAGATCTGTGGTAATTTTTTCCAGTGATACTGTTGGTAACTGCATGTTATGAATATTGGCTAGAACTGATGTCTAGTGGAAAAAACCAGCATTATTTTTCCATCTTTGTTTGGTCATTTCTGCCAGTTTGCAGCAGAACATGCACAAGTAAAGCAAGGATGCCCCATCAGAACAAAGTATGCCATTCCCAAAGTGATCATAGTTCTCAGTTTTGTTTCAACTGTTTCTGAAAACACAAATTTCTAGGATTATACAATTTAGCTTGAAGGGCTGTTGTAGTGGTGATGCTTTAAGTCATCAGAAATACTGCTTTCTTTTGTTGTAAATCCATGTTTATTTTAGAAACAAAATAATTACTGGTTTTATTCTCTAAAATTTAGCTTTCTGAAAGGGATAGTTGTGTAAAATCAAAACAAAACTCTAGTTGCTCACAGTTTTGTTGTGTTGGTGATTGTGAAAGCTGGGATGGATAATGCAAAGTCAAGTGCTTTTACTACCAGGAGCTGAAGAGGATGATTTAATTCCAGGATTAGACATAGTTTCTTTTCGGAAGCCAATTCTGTGTACAGGTGTCTACCGTGCACAGATTCACAAGAGGTTTCATTGGAGATATCACTGTTTTCCCATATACCACACTGGCTGCATTGTAGGGCTAATAAGCTGTCTCTCTTGCTTTCCTTTGCACTAAAGAGTCCGTTTATCCTTTCTCCCTGGGTGCTCAACATACACCACCCAACTGACTGTTGTCGTAATTACTGTTTGAGCTGTTCTCGGCTTATAGGTATTTATTTGTCTTGGAAACAGGCCAGTGTTATCAATGGGATTATTTCTCTTTGTTGAAGTTGTTATAGTCATGATGGTTTAGGCAAAGCAATGCAACTGTTGGTTTTGAGACACTGAAGGCTAACTCAAGACTCCAAAACCTTTATTTACAGCCCAAGTGTATGCACTGTTCAGTGTGTGAGATATAGCAAGTGCTATCTCTTGCTTAAATGCACTTGATGTTTTGCCTTACTTGAAAACATGAGGATTTTTGCTTGTGGAGATCAGCACTGTATTGTGATAACAGAGCACACTCTAGATGATCTACTTTTTGGCTAACTGGTGGCCAAACAGAGCAAGTTTTTGCAAGGTGGAAGAGCAAAGCTAGCATAGGAGGAAGATCCTCAGCAGTCTGTCAATGGAAAACTTGTGGACATGAGATAACATTTTGTCAGTAGCAGTGTGGGAAGATCTATTTAAGTGGGTCTCCATGGACACTGTTTTTCATCTCACTATGGTGGCTGTTTCGATTAGCTTTCTCACTTGCGTTAAAGTTATCCTTGTAGTGCCATGGGTGCAGGCGACAAACTTTGTTTCTCATGAGGTAATTGTTTTGCTTGTTTAAGGTCAAAGGAGGCCAGAAAGCCCAGTTAATTTAGTGTGGATTTTGTCTGCAAGGTTTTGGTTGGTTCTTTTTCTGTAGTGAAAACTGACAGAGCATGGAAAGGAGTTTTGGTGAAAACATGATTAAATAAAATGAGACTGCTAGTTATGTTTAGGAGAGTTACTTAGATTTATATAGATATTTCTCCTTACATTTAGGCCCACAGACTTTCTTTTTTAAGAAGAGAAGAATTCGGAGTGAATGTCACTGCAGTTTAAAGGCTTTACTCCCTGCTTCTGTGACTTGTGGTTTGGTAAATTGGTGCCTTGCCTGCCTTGACAATTGATGGTTCTGGGCAAACTGGAGGGTTATAATTGAATTATCCCATAAACAAGACTTCAAGTGTTCACCTCATCTTGGCTTCCCTTGCCCTCAGGACAGGGGCAGGAAGGGACACTACCCTTCAGTTGTTGCCTGCCTTTTCTCTGCTCCCAGGGGAGTTGGGGCTCCATGGGAGGAGCTCCACAGAGCAGACTGGGACCCTGGAGGCTCCCTTTGCTCTGTTCCGGCTCTTCAGCTATCACATTGAGAAATATGAAAGAGGCAAGGAAAATGCTGTGATTTTGGGGTGGCTGAGTAGTTCATTCTAACCAAGCTTGAGGGAGGAGGAGGCAGCTAGATCCCAGTTTCCTATTGTTCTTCCTCTTCTGGCTCAGTTTCTCAGCTTTCCTACCCCCTCATGCCTTTCCCTAGCTTCCTGCCAGCCATATGCCTGTAGGATACTCCTTTCATCCCCTTTCAGGCCATGCAGTAGCACAAGAGAGCCTTTGTTGTAGCTGGAGTGTTATATTTGTATGCTGTGAAAAGCATTACAGCAGCCACCTATATCTGAGACTTTCCACTTGGGAAGGCTTCAAATGGGAACTGTGTGGCCAACACCCTCAGAGCTGAGCAGCAGAACTGTGGGGAAGCTTTGAGGATGCAGAGGGAATGCTGTAGAGTGAACTGTGTGGAAACACATTGGCAGTTGCTGCCATTGAAGTGTTTCTGCAGAGCGACTGCTGTGTGTTCACATAGCAGCAAATATGGATAGCTGTAAATGGGAGAAATTTTTTTTCACTTCAGGCCAGTGGTGCAGAAGCTGGAGAGCAGAAGTGGCAGCTGCATGGAGAAGGAATACCTCTTTTGAGGGGGCTTCACAGCAAGGTGCTTTTCTTCCCTGCACAGCTTCTAATCTGCACTGGGCGCTGCAGTGAGTTTGTGTCTCTATTACTATGGCCTAACACACTGTTATGGCAAAAGTCATTGAGAAGAGTTGTCCTGGGGAGGCTGCTGGCACTACAAGAAGTCCTGTTTTGAGTCAGCATATTGTTGCTATTTTGCAAGTATGTATTATTCAAAAGCTATACTAATTATAAATTGGTCTTGGGAGATTAGGATAAAAATATCTTTCATCAGCTTGTCTCTGTAAACAACCTGTGATGCTATTTGGAAACATGGCACAGTTTTTGTGTTGCAAGGAATGTGCATGCTGCGTGGGGAGGACTTTCGCAGTTGTGAATTGGAGCTTCCTTATGGTCAGACTGACGAGTAGAGTGGGGAAGGAATTTTTTGACTACGAGAGATAGCAAAGTGGATATTCATGAGATTCTATTCCATGCAATTTTGAGAGAAATCAGAGTTTCCCTCAGTATTGGGGAAGGAAGGATATTTATTTTACCAAGTGTATGCCATGACAGTGCCTTTGTTTTTTAAATAAAATGCCTTTTAGGCACCTTCTTTGTCCTGGGTCTATGAATTTGGATGGAATCTCTCCTGTGTAGTGCAGGAGCGTATTAGCTCCTGTGTGTGCAAGAAAATAATCTGGTTCACTGCCAAACTAACCTGATCGCCTTCTATGACCAAGTGACTTGGCTGCTGGATGAGGGAAAGACTGTGGATGTGGTCTTCCTGGACTTCAGCAAGGCCTTTGGCACAGTTTCTCACAGCATTCTGCTATAGAAACTGTCAGCCTCTGGCCTGGACAGGCGCACACTCTCCTGGGGGGAAAACTGGTTGGATGGCCGGGGCAAGAGAGTC
>WAAB01021907.1:52383-143159 GCA_013389865.1 Piaya cayana
ACGGAAAGGGTCATTAGGCACTGGAATATGCTGCCCAGGGAGGTGGTTGGTTCGCCTTCCCTGGAGGTGTTTAAGTTACGGGTGGGCGAGGTCCTGAGGGACATGGTTTAGTGTTTTGTGGGAGTGGTTGGACTCGATGATCCAGTGGGTCTCTTCCAACCCGGTGATTCTGTGATTCTGTGATTCCTTTGGGCCACATGAACAGTAATGGACCCCTATGGACAGCTAAAAGCAACACAAGTTAAGAGCTTGCCAAATTATCTGGAACACTAAATAAGAACAAGAAGCCTAAAACACACGAGTTAAGGAAGTGCCTGAAATCAGCAGTTGGTGAGCAGAGTTAAGTCAGGCTTCTCCAGCTCAAAAGACTACAAGCAATGAACCAGGCTGAAAGATGTCCAAATGACACAAACAGAACGTCATCCAAACAAAACCAGAGCATTTCAGAGCTCCAACAACAGATGATGACAATAACTATTTAGTTCTTTATGGAATCAGGCACATAGGACTAAATTGATAGGAATAGTTGGATTCGATCCAGTGGGTCTTTTCCAGCCTAGTGATTTTGTGTGAAATATTTTCCTAAATGAACTAGATAGGCAGAACTCCACCCCTAATCATTTCAGGGAAATAAATATGTGCTTACTTTCCCAGTTTTATATGAAGTCTCTGCAATATCTCCCAGGCTGTGTGTAATAATGAGAAAGACCTGTGGATTCCACTTGTCTACTTGTGTACTTTGCATGATAGTCTTTCTCTTTGCAGAAAGCCATTCACACTTTATTTGCATACATGACTCTGCTCTGTTTCCTTCACTGGTATTTCTCAGGTTGAGAATTAGACTCCCTTGCAGTGCTGAAATGAAGATGACTGCCAAGAAACATGACTGAATATAAATAAATTAATAAAGAATGAAGGAAGCCTAGAATACTATTACAACCTGAATGTTCCAAATAAAAGTTTCTTCTTCCTGAATCAACACATTTTGCAGCTTACTGTCCAGCTTTCTTTTCCTCTTATTTCTTCAGATGAGCTCTGTACCATATGAGATATCAGCACCAGGAGCACACAGAAAAACTTCTCAGAAAGAGACTTCTCCCACACCTCCCTCAACCTCCCGAATATATCTAACAGAAATGCCCATCCAGATTTTTCAGGTTTTCATTTAAGACTGAAATTGATTTTGATTCTTCAGTGAAAAGTTTCTCCTCATTCTTTTTTAGGTTGCTGTTAAAGTTTTCTTGAACAAAATTTAAAAACAGATCAAGAAACCTCTAAATTTAGAGTTATTTCTCAGATGATCTTCCAAAAATATTCACATACACTTTTCTATTCAGGCCTCTGTCAAAGTTACTTGGAAAACAATTAGCAGTATCTTCTTTGTTGTGACTGTCTAGGAGCTATATATACATGTAGAATGGCAGAAGTTTCCTGGGTCATTTCTAGTTCATTCCATTTCTGGCTCTACAAATCTCCACCCACAGCATGATTATTATTAATTAATATATGAGGGAGAAAGAAGTTGGGCTGCATGGGGAGATATGCACAGAAAAGCATCTTCATCCCAGGAAGCACTAGAGTCCTCTTACAACTTCAAACACATGGACCTCAATCTTGAATTCAAACTGACTTCTATTCAAGCCCTAGCACTTTTCAGAATCAAATCACACTGCTCTAACACCTGAGCTTGTCAAAGTGAAGGCAAGACCTTTAGGTTCATGAAGAGAGCAACACTGCCTGAAGCACTACTAGCGACAAACATAAAACAGCCTTAACAGCATGAAAAAAAATCCCTGCAAGACCTGGTTCTCCAACCTTTCTATAACATCATTAAGAAAGAACAAAAGAAGAGAACCCTCTTCATCACTCACCTGTTCTAATGCTGTCAACAGATCATTCACCTTTGCTCTGAAATGCACAGTGGTCATACTTTAGCAAGAGAAGAAAGACTTCCACTCCCTTTAAAGCAGTTGGAAAATAAACTGTTAAACCTGAGATGGTTAAAAAGAAATAAATCTGTGAACTGAAGGAGGAAGTCAGTGTTTAAGAGGCTGATGGAGACAGACTCAAGCAGCTGAAAACAAAGCTGATGCAACGGGACACAGAGGAGGTTGACATCTTGTAACTGCTTATAGTTAGCTTTTCAAAGACAAACACCAAGGAAAATAAATGAGAAAACCTAGGGAAGTTACAAGACAAGAGTAAGGAGGTTCCAACTGCCATTACTCATTCACCAGATTTACAGCACTAACTGGCACTGCTGATGTCTGTTGTTAATACAGGATAAATCCTATTTTATTTAAGCTAATAAAACCAATGAGTGCAAAGGTGATGAATGCCTGGCACTGTCCTTTTGCAGAAGGTGCTGATATGCACTCAGGTAGCCGACAGCACTGAGCTAATTGAGACCCCTTGGTGTTTCCTCAAGATCCTGCCTGTATTTTATAGCTTGCTACAGTGCACAGTGGGATGTACTAAGTTTATGTCTTTGCATACTCTTCTTTTAATAATCTTATTAATAATTTAAGTCAGACAATAAACCCTTTTGCGTACTTCAGGCAATTTCTCCTCAAGACTGTCAATATGGTCCCAAAGCATCAAACTGGAAGGCACTTAAGTGGGACTATTGAACACTCCTTCCTCCTCTCCTCATATTTTGCCTGTTTTGAAATTAGTGTTCAGAACACAGGTCAGTCCATGACCTCCAGTGAGATGCGTTACCCAAAGAAAACTGGAAAGATACCACACTGGTTTAAGTCACAGTTGAGCTGAAGAACAAGGAAAGGCAAAGTGCTTTTTTCTCGCTAAAAAGCATGCTTGCACTTTCAGCTTCTCCAATGCCTGTTATGCACCTGATTGTCTGCATGAGGCACATGCAGGAAGGCTGAGGAGATTCACAAGGGATTTGCTTGGAGCCAAGTAGCAGAACTGCTGGGATCAGCCCTGTGCTGGCTGAAAGAGGCTGCAGGGCCTTGTTGCTGATTTCCTCTTGTGACCGCACTGCAGTAGCTTCCAGCTATGCAGATCAGTCCTGTCACAGGGATGACTATCTTCCTGGCAACCTTATCCAGCATCATTTCCACTGGATCCACTTACTTATGTTCCATGTGCATCTGTTACAGGCAGCTGGCTCTTCCTCTTCCCTCTGGTACCCCATCCCAGTAGGGTATATCACCTTGCAGATAACAGTACATGCTGCCATTTGATTTAAAATCACAGAATCACAGAATCACCAGGTTGGAAGAGACCCACCAGATCATCGAGTCCAACCATTCCTATCAAACACTAAACCATGCCCCCCAGGACCCCGTCTACCCATGCCTTAAACACCTCCAGGGAAGGTGAATCAACCACCTCCCTGGGTAGCCTGTTCCAATGCCCAATGACCCTTTCTGTGAAAAACTTTTTCCTAACATCTATCCCTAAATATCCCCTGGCAGAGCTTGAGGCTTTGCAAAGCCTCCCAGTCCTCCATCAGATCCACGCTTCCACCCAGCAGTAGGATGCAAACTGGCAAATTGCTTCATATAGATCCAAGATGCACAAAAGCTGAAGTTGCATCATGCTCAAGGTGGGTTTCCCTGTCTGCTGGAAGTTTATGTATGAGGAGAACAGGCAACTCTGGATCATAACTGAGAGGTATCAGCAAACTCTGATCTTCGAGTCTATTTGATTACAAATGAGAAGGATTAAAAAAATGGGGTTTTTTTGATAAAAAATTAACAAACTGGACACACACACAAAACCGCACCAGCCCATGGCTATGGGTTTGTGGAGTTTTTACTTGTAGCTGTGATATATTTCTCTCTGTGTTTATTGCCTTATAGCTGATGTTGTAAAAAGCTGGCATCTTGCATAGTGAGTTATACAAGCCATTTTATCCTGAGCCTTTGTTCTTTAACCTTATTTCCCTTGCCTCTTTTATTAGTAATAATCATGTACCCATGAACAGAGGGGTGACATGTTTTAATATGTGAAGTAAAAGAACTACAGTAAAATCAGATGATTGAGAGTAGTGGGGGAGTGCAGGGAAGACAGCTTGCTTGGCTGCCAGCTTGACAATGCATGTTAGTTCACTGTTTTGGTTGGGCTTTTTTTTTCCTTCTGTTTTACTTGGGTTTAATTTTAATCCCCTGGAATGGCTGTCTCTCCAACTGAAGTGTTCATTATTTATGTATGCTAGCATTCTTATTTATTCAAAATAGAAGGTTATAGCCACTTGTATAAAGAGAAGGACTGACAGGATAGATCCTGAAATACAGTTATCAGACTGGATTCACCATGTGCCATGTTATCCCTACTCTTCTGGACATCGTCACATGGAACTGCTATGGTAAAGAGCAAGGCTCCTTCAGGGTGTTATTTTAAGGTGTTTACTTTAAGCTTCTTCTCAGGTGGTATAATGAAATTTAGTTTGCTAGTTTATCTGTACCAATAAGCCTTTGGAAAAAAAAATGGGGAGAATATCATGATTAGCTTTGATTTTGCCCTGTGTCAGACTGAATTGATGGTCTGTGGCAGTGTTGAACCAACCCTGCAGAAGTGGAGGGGGAAAAAAAGTCTTCCTAGTGTTGTGTTTGCAGTACTAAGTGTGTTAAGTAAACATGCTTGTAGGGATTCAGCAGAGTTCCTAAGTAGTAAGTATGAAGTTGGTTTTTTCCAGGCACTAAGTACTGCATAATTGAAACTTTGTTAAAATATTGAACAAATTTATATATCCTTCTCAAAAGCAGGGGTCAGGCTGCCTTGGCACTGGCAAACGTTTAACACTCCTTTTTGTTTAATCCAAACAATCTTTCCTGCTGGCAGCCAAATTGCCCGTGTCATTTCATGCTCTGTGCTGCCAAACACATTCTCCCTTCTCCGTATTACCTATTGCATATTGTACATAGTAACTGTAAATTTATTTCTGGAATATCAGACCACCTTGATCTGAAGGAAAAATAATTTTTGTTTTGCGTTATTGCACCTTTCTATACATATCCTATATTAACTGTTTGTATACTCCTAAGACCAAATCTGACACTGGAAAACAAGGGGCTATTTTGGGAGTTTGAGGGAAGAGTCATGAGGAGCTTGTGGTAATTGTTAGGAGTTGGAAGTTGTCAGAGGAGAAGGCCCGCCCTTGCTGCACCAAGGCTAAATTATGGATATTTTTTATGGATTGGTAGCTAATTTTGGGAGTGCAAATATAATTTCTTGGATGTGGTTCTTACAGGCAAGTTTCGTGGCTTACTCAAATTGGTAACAGTGTAAATTTGTGTTAATTGGACCCACGCCATTTTAAATATGCTGGCAGGTACCCTTGGTGTGCTGAGAAAGCCAGAACACTTAGTCTTGAAGGTATGAAGCTCCCACAAGATCAACAAATGTTTCCTTTAGGAATGTCCTCTGCCTCTGTTGTTTAAGAGCAGCTCTGTAGCTTCATCAGGTGGAGACTTATCTTATGGAGAAGCTATCCCAAATAAAGTCTTGCCACATGGTTCTAGCACAGGCCACAGTCAGAAACAGCAGTCTGAATTTCCTAACTTGGCTTAAAATTTCTGTGTCTCCAGGCGAAGGTGCTTGCCATTACATGTAACTGATTTTTTAAAGCCTATTTTTCTAAGAAAATCAACTAATGTAGCACCTTCAGTCACTTTGTATCCTCCTTACGCTAGTCTTATTTTCCTTCTGCCCCCATCACTTTTGAGCACTTTCAGTCACACAAAAGCAAGCCAAAATCCTGAAGGTGCTCCTTATAGTGGAGGAAGGACATGGCACAGTTCAGAGTGGTTCTGCTTACAGGCAGCTTGTTTGCTCTGGCAGGAGCTACACAGAGAGAAAAGCAGAACCTGAGAGCCAATACAGCTACTAATATAAGATAATGCATGCCTTCCTCTAACTCCTAAGCTGCAGTGGATGCTGGGCTTATGGATAAGGGAGCGTATGGTGTTCTAAGTATTGTTTGCACTGTGGCAAATTATGGATCACTTTTAGATGTCAGTTTCAGCCATGAGGAGGGGGTTGCAGCAATTTCAAGAGCAGCTAGAAAAATAGGTAGAAGCTCATAGCATTTAAGTTTTGCTAGTCATTGCCAAGTTTCCACCTGTTTATAACATCAAGTGCTCCTGTAAACAAGGTCACAGCCTATACCATCCTCCTGTGTAGGCCCGTCTGACATTTCACTTAAAACACTGTTCATGTCTGTGGCACTGTGGTAATGACTGATCTAATGATTCTGCCGGCTAAGCTCTAACTTTCAAGTCTCATTGTATGGCTGGCAGGGATAGGAAATGCTTATGCTTCTCAAAGCTTCCTGGACATACTGCTGTAATATGAAATATTTCCTGTTCCTGGAGCAGAGTAGTCCACTGAAGGCAGCTGAATAGAAGTAGCAGCACAACCCAGAGATGAAAGGAAGTGGCTCCTTCTTTTAAGTAAAATAACCAGGCGAGGCTCTGGGGCTGGTTGTTACTCAGGCTTGATTCACAGAAGGTTTTACTGAAAACCATGCTGGGCAGGCTCTAGGGACTTAACTAACTTGAGGTCTGATTGACGTTTGATGGTGGATCCAGGTGGATACAGGAGAGTGATTGCTTCCTTTTGATAAAATGCATCTCAGAGTGGCAGGAGAGTTCAACCAGGGGTGGCATGACACTCATAGCAGGGCATCTGCATCCTGCAAGCAAAAGCCACTGTCTGCTGGGGGCACATGTTGTTCCCAAGTCTCAGTCTCTCAGCGGGCTCTTTCCTGAGAGGACAGAGTGTCTTCTGCAAATGATGTACTTCATACTTCATGTGTAACTCCTCTCAAACAGAGGAGGGACGTCTTTTTCCTGCTGTTGAAAAGAGCTGAAATAGTGAAGATGGGGCTGGGTTCCAAGACTCACTGGGATAGTACTATCTTTGTTCCCCCCGCCTTTAGATAATGTGATAATGCCAGAGAGACGTCATGCCTTTATAGCATCTCTGGAGTGCCACACCAGCAAATGGTGCCATGGGCACTAAGCCTATATATTGTCAGTGGTGTTTCATCTGCCCCTTACAGCACCCTTAAAGCCTCTCTTTGTTAAGCTGCTTTGGAAGCTGTAGGTGTTGTCCTGTGCATAAGGAAGGCTGCATCTTCTTTCCACCTTGCTGCTAAGGGGCTGAGGGTGGTATGGTCAAGTAAGTAAAAATACTACTTGGTAGGGCAGTGTCTGGAGGGGAGACTGTGTTTCTCGCATAGGTGTTTCTGTAGACCAAAAGTTTCTGCATTTTGTGTAGTATCTTCAAACTGATGTGTAACATAGAATCATAGAATCACCAGGTTGGAAGAGACCCACCGGATCATCGAGTCCAACCATTCCTACCAATCTCTAAACCATGCCCCTCAGTACCTCATCCACCCGCACCTTAAACACCTCCAGGGAACGCGAGTCAACCACCTCCCTGGACAGACCGTTCCAGTGCGTAATGACACTTTCTGTGAAAAATTGTTTCCTAATGTCGAGCCTGAACCTCCCCTGGCAGAGCTTGAGGCCATTTCCTCTTGTCCTGTCCCTGTCACTTGGGAGAAGAGGCCAGCTCCCTCCTCTCTACAACCTCCCCTCAGGTAGTTATAGAGAGCAATGAGGTCTCCTCTCAGCCTCCTCTTCTCCAGGCTAAACAACCCCAGGTCTCTCAGCCGTTCCTCATAAGGCCTGGTCTCCAGCCCCTTCACCAGCCTTGTTGCTCTTCTCTGGACTCTCTCCAGAGCCTCAACATCCTTCTTGTGGTGAGGGGCCCAGAACTGAACACAGGATTCAAGGAGCGGTCTCACCAGTGCCGAGTACAGAGGGAGAATAACCTCCCTGGACCTTCTGGTCACACCATTTCTGATACAAGCCAGGATGCCATTGGCCTTCTTGGCCACCTTGGCATACTGCTGGCTCATGTTCAGTCTGCTGTCAACCAACACCCCTAGGTCCCTCTCCTCCATGCAGCTTTCTAGACAGATTTCTCCTAGTTGTAGCTCTGCATAGGGTTGTTGTGTCCCAAGTGCAGGACCCGGCATTTGGACTTGTTAAACCTCATGCCATTGGTCTCAACCCAGTGGTCCATCCTGTTTAGATCCCTTTGTAGAGCCTCCCTACCCTCCAGCAGACTGACGCTTCCACCCAGCTCAGTGTCATCTGCAAACTTGCTAAGGGTGCACTCAATGCCTTCATCCAGGTCATATTTGTGTTTGTAGTAGATGGTACTAAGAAGGATGCAATTCAGCTCTCGGAGGAGTGAGGATAGGCAAGCACAGGAGGAGGGATGGGAATACACAAAAAACCCGTCTTGTATGCAGTCACTTTCAGGGAACACCTAATCATAGAGAGGCCTTAAGTGGGAGGACCAGAATTTCTTGAACTTCTTTCGGTTCTCTGAAGTTACCTGGAACAGAAACAGTCAGGAAAGAGTGATGGACTTCATGTGTGCACAAAGACGCTATGTTGGACTGTACTGGACAAGACCAGATTGGTGACCCCCAGGGAAATTTAGATTATTGCTTTTCTGATTTGTTCATTCAGGCAAACACGTATTTGCAGTCAGAAGAAGAGTTTTTTGTTAAGTGTAACACATAGACTAGCAGAACAAGGAGATCATGGCACATTTCATTGCTGTTCTTAAGATTTCTGATGACTCTCTTGGGGTACCTCTCCTTTTGGAAAGGAAGCTGAATAGTTCATAGAAATCCTTGAGTTTCATATAGTTACTAACACACATCTGGCTTATTTATTTGCCTGAAACTGTTACTTACCAGAAGGTTAAAACCAAACCCACCTGAATGCAATCACATTGGTTTCCTTTTATTTGTTCTTTGGAATAGACTGGAAAGAAGATGTTTGTGAGGATATGCAATTTCTTGCTTAGCTTTGGACTTCCCTTGAAACAGAAGAATGTGTCGTGATCATCAAACCAAGGTGAATTTATGTGCCTGGCAATAAGGCACTGTGTTAGAAAATGGAATCAATCTGCTTAAGGATATATTTAAAGAAAGAAACTGTAGTGAACCTATATGCAAGTGTATTTAAACTTAATTAAATAAATTTAAATACATTTGTCTAATCTCCCTGACTGAAGTATCATTTGCTCTCTAAATTCATTTTATCTGTTGCCTTGCATTTTTTGTTTTTAGTTATGTAGCGTCATCTTTTGCTTCTGAGTTTGAGTCTTTGTTTTTCTTTAATCTGGAGCAAGAACTTCATACAGAGTTGTTGTTTATGAGCATTTTCTTTCCTACATCTCCAAACATTAAATGCTAAAGCAATATAAAATGAAAGCTCTCCCCACTCTCTCCAATTTAACTGAGGAAGGACTTTCCTAGTTGAAGGAAATCTGAGAAGTTGTAGCAGTGGTCTGTTCTCCCACTGCCCCATAGTTGCAGGGTTCTTCTGCTGGACTAAATTTACATCAGAAGAATATGGTTACAATGTGACAGAATGTGGATGTGATTTTGTGATGCGCTAAGTCTGGATTTAATGGAATTAGAGAGCTCTCTTCAGTCGTGTGTTGATAGGTTTATTCAGTTCATACTCACTCTCAAGATTATCTATGGCATGCACAAAAATGTATGAAGCCTATTTTATTTTATGATCTATTTTTTTATCCTTGGCAGACCTTGATCAGCTATTGTCTGTCTGCTACTGTGCAGGTCAGGTATTACTGTCCTGGCTTGGGCAGTATTGTCCAAGTCCTGTTCACAACTGATCTTGGCTGGCAACTTTCAAACTGTGTTTCTACACACCTGACTGCATTATTGATTATTTTATTTTTGTAATTTTTTTTTCAACTTAGCACCAAATATAAATCTTTGGCTGAATGAAGCAAGGTCTAAACCCTCTCTTGATGTTGTTTAACATGGCTGGTGACGACCATCAATATCCTTGAGCCAGAAAACCCTCCTGTATTCATAATGGAAGGACAGGCAGAGCAGTTTTAAAATGCAAAAGCCTTGAACATTTTGTACGTCACTCAGAAGGACAAGAAGTAGTTGGTGAGAAAGGGGAAAACTGAAGTGGGTCTTTTAGTCAGTGCTAGAGGTGGTTCCTGCTGCTAACTCTGAATCTCAGTTTTGGATGACATCTTAAAGTAGACACGATATTTGGTATGGAGAACATCAAGAGGTTTGCTATAAATTTTTATCCTCTTGCCTTCAGACAGCAAGGCTGAAACTCTAGCTTAAGATCAGAACTTAATTAAGATGCTTTTCAAAAGGGAAGTAGGTGATCACTGGCTGGTAGTAATTCAAATGTGTTGACTTGTAATTAAATATAGTTTTTGCATTCATTTGGCACTATTCCTGGAGAACTGGGTGGATACATGCTGTATGTGTACACATGCCTACTGAAGCAGTTGTAGGGCTCAGCATACACTTGCTCAGATCGCTGATTAATAGTTGGTTTTTTCCTTGTGGTTTGTGCCAAGCTGCACTTGGATGGAAAATGGAATTAAAAAGCACTAATATTGTTTAAAGACTAATTATTAGTGAAATATAAGCTTGTTCAAATGATCTTCTGTTTGAGCAAAATAGAAATTTACCAAAATATAGTTTTGTTCTTTAAAGCTACCTAATGTCATAAAACAAAGGAGGCATTATGGCTTTTTGTTTCTGGTCACCATGTCCTTCAAGATTTTAGATATTTTAGTAGATAACATAGTGGTTACTGGAGGAAAGAGAAGAATAAGCTTTGCACATCCTGAAAATTCCCCACTCCCATAGCTTGCTGCCAGTAGAAGTTCAAAGCCCATACTAGTATGTTATTTTAAGCAACTTAAATTTACAAACTACTTCTTGTGTCTTAGGGGAAAAGTGTAGTCGTCAGAAGCTGAGTTAGACGTTTTGCAGACTCTTGTTTTAGAGCATTGGTCAATGGTTTCTGCAAGTGCAGTGTCTGACTTTAAAGCTCAAGAAGCAAGTAATTGGTTACTTAAACATTGTTTTGAATTAATTTAGTTTTAATTTTTATAATTAATTTAATTTACAGTAAACGTACTGTGATTTCAAATGTAGAATTTAAGAGTTTATTAAGAGATTCAAGTAGGTCTGATTTAATTCCAGCTGCAGAAGTATACAAAAGTATGATTTGGATTTGAAGGGTTCCTTCTCACTGCCTAAACCACCACTGACCCCAGTAGCTTTTGCTGTTAGCCAGTTACCTGTCTTGCCTGAGCTAGCCCCAGATGAAAAACAACACAGTTGAATAGGTTTTCTAGAAAGGAATACTAGTCCTATGTATTTCAGTGCAGTATTGGAGGTAAAAACTAAATAACAGGGGGTGTGTTTGAAAATAACACAAGGGTTTTTTGGGCTATCTATCTCTGCAACAGTACCTCTGCAACACACTTATCCTGTTAGCAGGTTAAAACTGAAGCCTTTCAGAAACTGCTGGTTGTGTAAGAAGGGGTATCCCTCAGCGTCTCTCAGTAATGCCTGGGTCACTGTGAGGTGGGGGTGAGCAACAACAAAAATGTGTTTTAATGCATTTGACTTTCTAAATTTATCTTTGTTCCCCATCTGACTCCTGTAGTGTGCAGTAGTTCTCATACTAGGGGAAAACTTGTGCGTTTAAGTGGTGTTTTCAAGGAGACTGGCACAATTCCTCTGTCAGGAGTTTGGAAACAATGAACACCACTGTTTATCTGTGTAGGTGGGTGTGTGCCCATTGGGGGAAGGAGAAACAGTGGTTTAGGAAGAAAGGATAAGGATTTTTTTAATTTTTCATTAGTTGAATTTCTCTGGGGAAATTCCCATGTGGTCTCGGTCTTAAGTGTTTTTCCAATTTTTTTCAGCAGTTCTTCCATTATTCCTTTTTTTCATTTGTGATGTCTGAATGAAATTGCAAAGTTAAAGGTCATCATAAGCACCATCAGCTTACTTAGAGTGCACTTTAAGTTTTCAGTAGGCTTTAGCCACCATTTAAAAGAAGCTTTGTCATTGGAGCATAGGTCCACATTGCAGATACAGTGGAGAGAGAAGTGTCCTCAGGTTCTTGACTAGGCCATAGCTGTAAAAATGGCACAAAGGGTGGTAGGTAAGTCTGTGTGGAGCTCTGCTCCCTTTAAATGCAACAGAAGCAAGAAATGTCTGGGGATGATGGAGTTTGGCCATGGGAAGGAGCTGGATGCCAGGCTGCTTGGGATATGCGGTACCTTTGGAAGGGAAAACTCTGATCTCCAAATGAGGATACTACCCTTTATTCACTCTGTGACTCTGCTCAGAGCAGAGACCAGACACTGCCTTGTTTTTCAATATGTATGGCTACACCAATGAAATAGACAAAATTTATATTCTGAGTAGTGTCTCCACAGATGCCTCTTAGGAAGAAAAATGTCTTAATTTCTTTGTGGCACCACTTGTGTTCCTTAATTTCCCATGTGGATGGCATCCTCCATTTGGTTCCTTAGGAAGAAATTCTTCTTCTCCAAACCTGTAATATGTTAGCTTGTGTGTGCTTATGAGACTAGAGTGAAAGATCTTACTCTTTGAAAGATCTATCCCAATGCAAAGGAGACTCTGTTACCTCTCTCAGAGAGGCCTCTGATTAGTGGCCACTGAAGCATTTCAACATAGTATTCACATTAACAGCTAACACTGGAAAGAACTGGAAGAGTAAGGAGGGCAGGTCATTAGGCTGCTCTTTTCATTACTTAAAACATGTAGCAGTTCTCTGCATCTTTTTCATTTAAAACAAAGGGAACCACACAAATATACCCCCCCACCACCACCATTTTAAATATTTTGCTCTTCTCCCTGAAGAAAAAAAAAATGAGGGGAGAAATTAACACTTAAGAGGAAGAAATCAACTCAGCTTTCCAGAAAAAAGGATCAAATAGTATGGGATGTCCCAGCCACAAATAGCATTGGTGAGTGCAATGTGTTGATCACACACCAGAGAATTTTGTGGTCTGCTGTTTTCAGACACGTTTTTAATCAATATGATATTTTTATTCTGTCAAATTCAGAATAAAAACATCTCAAATTTTCCTTGCTTGTTATCAGTGTTTCTGAAGTTTGGATGGTTAAAACTTGCTTCAGCTGTTGCAGGGCCCAACTCCTGAATCTTTTAGAGACTCGATATTTTCAATTAACCTGTTTTTTGTAGAGTGACTGCAATGGATGCCAGCTGTGTTTATATTACTGGCTACTGAAGCAGGTGTAGTTTCCCCTTCTCAAGCAGTATAAATCATTTCCAAAGTCCACAGGCCAGTTGCAATTCCACTGGCTTGAGGCAAAAAAAAAGTCAGGAGATGAAGTACTCTTTCCCTCAGGTCACCACCTTTCTGGAAAATGTGAAGTAGACACCCAGATCACTTCACAGTGGAGTATTACAAGTCACATTTCTACCAAGTTAAATTCCCCATCTCTTTTCAGAGCAAGAACTGTTTTCATTATTGTTATTTCCTGCTTTCTTGAGCTGGAGTAAATTGCTGTGGATTTCCACAAAGCTGCTCTGCCCTGTCCCAAGAGCTGACAGTCCCTGAGCAAAGGTGAAGTCACTCTGTATTTTGAGAGACAGTACTTGTGTTAGGAACTTTTTGTGATACAAGCTAGGCAGCCTATATATGGATAAATATTAACTGGCTGCATATACCACAGCACACAGTCACTTTGTGGTTTGTGTGTGAAACCAAGGAAGGAAGAGGCTGGAACACAGCTGCTTTCTGCTCTTTGGGGTGAAGCACTTGGTGCAAGGTATAATCAAGAGTAAGGCATTCTTAGGGTGTTTGTCTATACACTATATTCTTGGTTTAATTAAGTCATGTGTGTTACACATAACAATGTTTCCAAGAGTAAAAGTGTCTATTTGGCTACTTGAAAATTCAGTAGATTTTGTTGCCCTGGAAATAGTGTGGTTAGTAACTAAGTGGAAACATTACTGAAGCCTTAGACTGAGGATAACTTGTTTCACAGGCTGCAGGAGTGTTTCTAATCTTAGGCTCTCTGCTGGAAATATATTCAATTAACTTAAATGTTGATTTGCAAATGCTGTGGTTCTTTTCATATAATAAATAATGTCTAAGGCTATTCTTCTGAAGCTTATTCTGATGTTGGCTAGTGAAACGTCACCTTACCTACTGTTCTATTTCTGTCATAAAGCAATATTAAATTCAGATGTCTATAATGATAATTTCCTATTCTTTCCTGAAATAAATTGTGCCTTCTACGAGTGTTTCTAGGAGGTTAATGAATAATTGACTACTGAGAAAAAGGGAAGATCCTTTTAATAGGCAATTGAGTGTGCTTTATGAACATTAATAGTTAGGCCTTGAGCTTTACATGTGATATAAATAGCTTGGTGTAGATTTACAATAATTAGACATGAAGATGCCCTTACTAGCATCAATTCCAAACATTGTTATTTATTTCATATGCATCTCTGAATAACTTTAATTTGGTTTCCTAAATAATGAAGCTTAGAATTGACATGTTTAGGACCAATACTTGAATACAGTGACCCTTGTTACATTGGTCATGTAGGGAGACCATTCCAAAAAGCAAGTTTTTTCTTTCCATTTCGCCCCCCCCATATCCCACCTCACCTTAATGATGTTTTCCTTTTTGTGCAAGCCTTTGTTCAAATTGAAAAATCAACTTTGAATATTTGTATCTTCTAGGAAGAAAGAGTGTGCAATGATTGCTAAAATGAAAGATCTTTTACAACTGTTGCTTTTATAGTTGGTTTTATGTTAGCTACTGATGAGCCAGTAATAAATCAGTGCAAGCCTTGCATGCCTACACTTTTCCTTCTTTGCCAAGAACTTGGATATTTTTTGCTTCCTGCTCTCTTCTGTGCAGTGAGCTGCACTAGGAGTTTTCCTGTTTTGAAGAAGGATTTGGAAATGAAATTACCACCCCACTTCAGATCTTAATCTTCTTTTCTGTTTGCAGATGCTTCTTTGCCAGTCAGCCAGGTCAATATTAAAACCACACTGTGCTGCCTAAAACCCAGATGCTGCATTTATATCAGCATTTCCAATTTCTCATATCTGGAGTTCAGAAACTGGTTATAAATTGAGTTCCTTGAAAGACAAGAAGACCATGAGTCACAAGGCTTAGCCATCTCCACACTGGCCTGCTAGTGAACCATGCTGTCTGTCCGGATCTGATCAAGCCAGGGTCTGTTTGCCTTGCTCCAGTCCTGTGCTACCTGTGTTTGTCCTTGTCCTTTTAAGAGCTTGCATATCACTCTGTCAGTCATAAGAGAATATTTTAATGTGGTTTGGCTTGTAGCCGGATGTTGTTTGTTTATTTTTTTAATTTTTTTTTCTCAAGCGCTCAGTCAATTCCACACACACCCCAATATAAATATATGTAATTTTCTTTTCCTTTGGTTTTTTGTTTATGTGGTTATGCAGAAGTATTGTGGGTGATACTGGCTCAGTGATGGAGGTGGCAGCCTGATGGTAGCTAGCTCCTCAGTTCTCAGACTTTTAAATCTTTCAGCCTTCCTATATGCATTTGTTTCCATTTCACAGGTGGCCTCTGTTTTTCATGAGTTAATTTTAATCAAGTGCATGTGAGTACTTGGCTGTGTTGTGGATGTTATTTATAGCCTGACAGTGTCAGATACAAAGTGATCTGAGTAACATCTTCTGGACAGGTTTAAAGAAAAAACACATCAGGGTGAAGGTTATACCTACATTTTATCTCCATGTAGGAGAAGGTACAGAAATGTCAACAAACTGGATTTGGAGGTGAAGGAAACCATCCACTGGTAGTGAAACTGTTGCAGGGCTTTTGTTGCGTTAGGGATCCTCTGTATTTAGTGGCAGTTTACTCTCAGGCAGTGAATGCTAGAAAATACAAGTGAGGGGGTCAGGGCAGGGGAGTGCATTTTAGCAGATGAAGGAGCACGTCTCGGTGCACTGGGAGCTGCTAGTCTCTTGCTGGAGAGTGAAACTAGGGGCAAAAGCTAACTAGCTTCTTCGCAATTTTTTTCTTCATGAACATGTCATCTACTCCACTACCACCACCATGTGCTCTGGGTAATGGACACAGGAAGCAGCAGGCAAAATGCTAGAATGCTTTGCCTCTTACTGCTCTGAGACTTGGTGGCATTTGCACTCTGCCATACTGCTGTGTTGCAACTACGTACAAAATTGGGTGATTGCTTTGTGGCACGGGCTATCCTGTGACTCTGATTTCCAAGGAGAGAGCAATGACCTGGGCTGCTGGGAGCTGCACCTGCATCAGGCTCTGCAGACCCTGACCATCAGCATTGGTAGTGGACCCTGTGGAACATGGTGGCACCCCTGCAGGAGCTGCGCTAAGGCAGGTGTAGAGCAGAACAAATACCACCAAATTATAAATGTGAGGAAGTGGCTTAACTGAATTGCTGTGCTGCTGAGTGCAAGCCTGTTTCTTGCCCATGGCAAGCATGAATGCCCATTGCTTAGGAGCCATGTGAAGGAGCACCAGCACCCAGTGGCTGTGGCTGGAATTCTGGCGTCTCCAGGATTTTGAGCTCTGGCCCTCCTCTTATAGAATCACAGAACAACCAGGTTGGAAAAGACACCTACAGGATCATCAAGTCCAAGTGTTCCTATCAAACACTAAACCATGCCCCTAAGCACCTTGTCCACCTGTGCCTTAAACACCTCCAGGGAAGGTGAATCAACCACCTCCCTCGGCAGCCTGTTCCAATGCCCAGTGACCCTTTCTGTGAAAAATTTTTTCCTAATGTCCAGCCTAAATCTCCCCTGGTGGAACCTGAGACCATTCACTCTTGTCCTGTCCCCTGTCACTTGGGAGAAGAGGCCATTACCCTCCTCTCTATAACCTCCCCTCAGATAGTTATATAGAGCAATGAGGTCTCCNATAACCTCCCTGGACCTGCTGGTCACACCGTTTCTGATACAAACCAGGATGCCATTGGCCTTCTTGGCCACCTGGGCACACTGCTAGCTCATGTTCAGTCGGCTGTCAACCAACACCCCCAGGTCCTTCTCCTCTAGGCAGCTTTCTAGACAGACTTCTAGTCTGTAGCTCTGCATAGGGTTGTTGTGCCCCATGTGCAGGACCCGGCATTTGGACTTGTTAAACCTCATACCATTGGTCTCTACCCAGTGGTCCAGCCTGTTTAGATCTCTTTGCAGAGCCTCCCTACCCTCCAGCAGACTGACAGTACCACCCAGCTTAGTGTCGTGTACAAACTTGCTAAGGGGCCTAAAGCCTGCTTTTCTTACTCCAGTTCCTAAATATCATAATGCACCTATTTCTCTTGTATACATAATGGAAGCTTTCTGCTTTGTAACTTGTAATTTATTTTATTCCTTTGGACTGTAATTTTTGCTCTTAGGTGAGAAAATGATGATTACACCTTCCCTATGTGTGGAAGCATTCTGCAAATGGGCAGGGGTGTGTAAGGAAGACCTGCCTGCTCTCCAAACCCTGACAGCCTTGTGCAGTCTCTCTTAGTGGGTCCAGCCACTGCCCAGTGAGAAGCATGGGCAGACCAGAGCAGAGCTTTGTTTCCCCAACCCACCAAGGATGGGCTCTCCAGGTGCTCAAATCTGCAATCTGCAAATCTCATTGTTCATAAAGTCCTCCAAACCCTTAGTCAAACACAAAGCAGACAAAAACGTATTCTTTTTAATACTTCACTTAAAATACTGAAATCTAAAAAGAAAAATCATAAGCCTGCTTTTCTCACTCCAGTTCCTAAATATCATAATGCACCTATTTCTTTTGTATACATAATGGAAGCTTTCTGCTTTGTAACTTGTACTTTATTTTATTCCTTAGGACTGTAATTTTGCTCTTTGTTTATTTTTATCACCCTCTCATGTTACTCCTGCTCATTTCCTTATTTATTTTTCCCCTTGGCTCAGAGTTCCTCATGCATCCCAATAATATAGCCCTCTGAGCTTTATCCTTCATTTAGTAAACATCAAAGTTCAATATAATATATATTACTTCTTTGGCAGCATTCTCTGCATGTCTTTCATAGCTGAAGAGTTTACACCACTTCCAAATGTCTAATATTTTTATTTAATCCGATTTTGATTAGAAACATCATTCAGTGAGACTGAGGAGTCGTTCATGTTTTCTCTGCTTCTGCAAACATACATAAATATAAACAGACGTTTATTTTGCTTTTTCAGATTATGTCTGCACTTTTTTTTTCAGTAAGAACAGCTCTTACAGATGTAGTTCTTAGTTCTCAGATAAGCCAGAATGCCTTTTGGATATAGTTGGTAAGTTGGTAAAATCTGGATGTTAGGTACAAGGTGGTTTTCCTAATTGGAATGTGAAGCTTGAAAGATACCTTTGAAGCCAGGAATAAGTTCCTCTTTGGTGATCATACATTTTTTGAGACAACAACTTATAGGTTTGTGGTGTGAATGGTCTGAGGAAGGACTCTGCCCTCCTTCCCTGGGGTGCCATCCCTCTGAGCCACATGCCTGCAGAGCATGCAGCACGGAGTTAGGGAGTGCATGTCATCTTCAGTTGGATGTGTGGTTATCTGGGATGGGAGATGGTCAAGTCCCTAAGACATTTCTCTGGTGCTTGTGCTGAAGGGGACTGTACCCACAGGGCACTCAGGTTTGCTGCATGTCAGCAGGTATGGAGACTTGCCCAAGGGAGGTGTCCTCCTCCTCTTCCTCCTGGGCTTTGGGACAGGACAGGACAGGAGGTGCAGGTGTCCCAGCCCTGGGTGGAGGTGCTGAGGACCCCTTGTCACACCAGGAAAGGCAGGATCAGTCACAGAGCTTCTTTCTCATGTCACCAAACATTTTATTCATGCATGGAAATCATTGTTTAGTTTACCACATTTCTTTATGTGGTTGAATACAGTTAGGAAGCAAATTGATGTTTGAGCTGAAACCTGAGCTTGGCTTTTGTACATTTCCAGTTCTTTATCTGATCTCCTTACTGGCTCTGCAATAACACCTAAAGAAAGATTTGGAAACCGGAACTGAATTATTCCTGTTTTGTCAGGCAATGGAGCGATTTGTTCATAGCTCAGTGTAGGAAGGAAATCTGATCTGATGACATGGGGACTATTGGTCTATAGTTTATTTCCCCCCTGTCCCCTATGGCCGTCAGTCACCATCTCCTTTCTGCCACTCCTAGTTCCTTCCCACTCCGTTCATGTTTCATCCTTGCCACTAAAGGATGGTAAATAAAGGAGGCTTTTCTGACATACCTGAAACTGGTCCTTGAGCAAGGGAAATCTAGCACCACAAGCCATGCACCTCTGACACTGCATGCATAGGAAGCAGCGCATAAAGTCATGTTGTCATTTATGCACTATAAGCAGTCTAACTATTGCCACACAAACTAAAATTCATTTATCTTAAAGAAGCTGCTGCTTGCTGTGTGCATTTGTCTTCAAAGTAAGTAGCAGAATTTATTGGTGGGAGAACCTCTCAAAAATCCTCTGACCTTAAGAAACTTGGCCATACCTAAGCAAGGTGAGTTCTACAGCAGGCTTTGCCAGCTAGTCTCCTAGGCAGTATTACCTCTGCCCACTGGTCTTAACTTTAACCTTGCACCATCATAGATACAGTGAAACACTATTCAATAGGAACCGCTATTTGAAACATACAGAATCACATAGAGAAATACTTAGGAATTGGTAAGAAAAGGTTAAGTCATTCATCTCCAAAAGGGTGGGTGCACGCATATACATCTTCACAATTTTAGTAGTAGCTGTGATATGTACAAAGTTTGCAAGTGTTGTAATCGGAACAAGTGAAATCTTCTTCCATGAACTGTGGCTGGATTCTTTCCAATGAGTTCGGTTTCCTTTTAATGTGGTATTATTAATTAGCTCAGCAATTTGTTCTAGTTTTATTTGGAACAAATGAGCAAGTGTTGCAACCTTTGAACTCTTCTATGAATGGTGGGATTTTTCTTAAAAAAGGTCTTTCGCTGGAGAAAAGTGAGCATCTGCCATGGGAGGATGGCCTCTTCTCAGGGAGATCAGTGTATTCTCAGCCTGCTCGCCAGCATCCATGAAAGACAGATGTTAAGAAATATGAGCTTTCTCATTTTCAAAGTTATTGCAAAGCAACAGGAGGCTTTCCATTCTTTCAGTGGAAATATTTAGCTCTTACCACAGTTTTATAAGAATGTATTAGTATTTTACCCTTGTAAAGCTACACGTTCCTCTTGGCTATAAGATACTTTTGAACAAACACCCATTTTCCTCAGATGGCCCTGGGAAAAGTTTCGATCCCAATGGATGGGTTTGGGTGGTCTGGCTTTGTATTACATGGGCATCCTTAGCACAGCAATTAACACAGAAATATGAGGTGCTTGAGGCATTGTAATGCCAGCTGCCCTTTTATTGTTCTTCACCACAAGTTATGTTTTACCAGTCAAGGAATTGTGGTAAGTCAGGGGAAAATCTGTTCACAAATGGTATTTGTAAAGATAGCAAGGAAGAAATGTAAAAAATGTTTCCACTTTGTCAATTATGTGTTCATTTTACTTATGTACATGAAAACTGCATGTGAGACATTCCACTGTGCTCATCTCTGTGCGTACAAATACAGGTGTTGTTCTCCTGAATTAATCTTGGCTTGAAATAGAGATGTGATTGAAGAGGGTTGGAAAGGGAATGCTCTTTCCCAAACAAGTTGTCTACACACTTATTGAATTATGCTGTTTGCTGCAGTTTACCATACAGAGCACTCCTTGTGTGCAGCAAAGGTGTCCTACACAACATACAGTTAATGTATTTCATATAAAGAATAAAAGGCCTTAATCAAAAACCTAAGACTTAATTTTTAATTAAAATTATGATAACTTTAATAGATTCAGGAAGCAGGTTTTTTCTGAAAGGAAATCTTCACTAGTCTTGCCTTTTTCCCCTAGAAAGTTTTTTTTACTCCCTTAAGGGAATGTTACTTGGGAAATAAAAGCTCACTGGTAAATGGAAGAGGAAAAATAATACCTGTACTACCTCTAACAGTGCACTGACTGCTTTTTTATCAGCAGGAGTTTTCTCACCACTTATGTGCCACCCCAGCCTCATTCTTCTTTCTTGTATTGTCATGGATTTAAAGTTAGAGGAGACCAAACCAGGGGCGACGCTGCTTGTGCTGATTCTGCTGCAGTGCTTGTGCATTCACATCCTGTCTGCCTGCTTTTACCTTCCCTGGGCTTGTGTCAGTCTTGACACTGAATCCCAAACGCAGAGGACTATTAATGCTAGTTTGAATGGCGCTTCCTTCTCCAATGAATGCACATGTTACTCAAAGCACCCAAGATATAACGGCTTATTGGTCCTGAATCTCCCCAGTTCCCCTTTCACAGCATTCACAGAACACGTCTCCAGAGTGCCTGGTATAAATCTTGAAAAATAAGGATATCCCAGAGGACAAATGTGTGGCAGCCTTTCACAAACATGCTCACTAATTACTTTTGATTAATTCACCCCCATTTCTGCTGGCCCTTGGTGTGTGTGGTTTCAGCCAGCACTGTGGTATTGTGGGCTCTCCCTGACACTGATGATGCTACCTGGGTGATTCAGGTCTTCTTAAATGGCACGTGGCTCTTCAGGGCATCACTCAAATTTCCACTGATTTCTTTTGACATCAGAGAGGAATCAAGGAAGGAAAAGGAACAAGAGGCTTTTGCGTTATTATTTATGTATACATATACACACACACACATTCCTATATATGTGTATGTATTTATACATGTGTAAACACATGTATGGGTTTATAACTGTATTTATGAGAGCTTAATACCAACCACCAGAATGTATAAGTAAGCATTTGTAGGGCACGTTATTAAGTCAACACAAGCTAAAGGAGCCAAGGTGCTTTCCTGGGGTGGTATTTCTGGTGTGAGTTCCCTCACATAAGCCACCTTCCTTCAGTCCAAGGGAAAAGCATGCCTGGCAGGCAGTACTTTATTAAGACCCTTGGGAACACCAGGTAGATTTCTTGGCTCTCTGTTTAAAGGCTTCCTCTGTGCATGTGTTTTGCACTTGGTAAGCTAGGCTGCAAACAGCTCAAGGCTCTTGTGTCAAATTCTTTTTAGTTCTGCTAGGAATATGCTCAAATCTGGGGCTTGATATGTTTATTGACTCATACAACAGCATGACAGTAATGGTGAATAGCTCCTGTTTGGAGGAGCATCTCATGTGGGTTCAGTGCTTGGGCAGAGAGGGGCTGCCCCTTGCTGCCCTGCTGCCTCAATAATCTGGGAAATGCTTGATAAATCTGAAACAAGGTGTTAAGCTGTTATTTCTTTGTTCTTGCCTTTTTGAGGACCATCATCCATCTAGCAGTTGCAAACTGAAGTTTAGAAACAGCTGCTGTTGGACTATTATTTGCTATGTGGTTAATTAAGATGCTGCCATGCAGATTTGGGTCTATTAAATTCCTTTTCTGCTCTTATTTTAAGTGGCTACAATATCGTTAAAAGTTCAGTAGCACGGATCCCTTTCATCTGAAGCATCAAAGAAAATCAGCTCCTCTGATACCTCTCACACTGTTTTTTGTCTCAGCTGCTCTTATTCATTCCTGTCAAAAAGATGCCAGTTGTGATTTAGATCCTGCCGAGAGAAAAAAGGCCAGCTGTTGTGAACAGCAGAGATGTTCAGTTTGAAAAATATTCCTGTGATTGATCAGCTGTGCATTTCCTTTAGAACAAGCCACCCTTCAGGGAGAAGGAAGAATCCTATATATTTCTATGGGATCTTTGTTGCATGCAAAAGTAAACAACTATTTATATAGGTTTGAAGAGTATCTTAATGGAGGGTTGGAAGTTATAGACTGGAGGTGGAAGATAATTTATTTTTATAGATAGCAGTTAGTGTACATGAGGATATACGTCATGGCAAAGCTTTTTAATCACTTTCTAATTACATTTAAATTAAGTCATCTTTACTGTGAAATTAGTGTGTTGTGTCTACCAGTTTCTTATGTTTTTTAAACTGCTGTTTAGGTTTCCAGGGACATTCTCCTGGTGTTCTTTCATAATGCCATTATTCACATAAAGGACCTGTTATGAAACATCGGTGTTGGCTGGGGGCTGCCTCATGGTAGCAGAAGAGATGCTGCTGCTTACCTCTGAATGCAGCACCTCAATTGTGTTTTAATATCTCTTTGTTTTACTACTTCATGAATGGCAAGTAGCAGGGTATGTTGAAGGCTTTTTAACACAGTCAGCCTTTTGTTTTGTAAGATGCTTGTCTTGTACAGTGTAAAACTCAGCAAATACAGATACTACAGGATACACAGAGGAATGACAAATGCTCCCTTCTGCTGATGCTCCTTGGGAGCCAGCTTGGATCCCAAGTATGATGGCACCATGACTGCCTTCCGTGTAGCACTTGGATATCCTTTGCTTAGTGTCTGCTGTGCTTGGAGGAGCCAAGCTCACCCTTACTCTGCCCAGCTCCCATCCGAGCAAACCTGGTCCTGGGAAGGGGCTCAGCTACACAAGCATTGTGCTCACACTGTCCCCAGCTATTATGACTGCATTCATGGGAGGTGAGTGAATGCCCCGTATTGCACCTGAGCTGGCTTCATGACTGTGGTCCAAACCCTCCACCTGTGTGTAGCTACAAACTGACTGCAGCTGGGAATAGAGCTCCTCCTGTAACATTCTGTTAAAGTTGAGCAATACCAGGCCTGAAATTGGGTTGGCTTGTTATTCATTTGTGCCTTACAGGGGAGAGTCAGACATGTGGAAAGTAAAGAGAGAGAAGGCTTGCACCTTGTGTTTTGTTTGGATTTTGGATGTGGAGTGTAACCATTTTTACTATTTTCATGCGATACCTCTCTGTGCTCGTAGTAGTGGTCACAGCAA
Source organism: Piaya cayana (assembly GCA_013389865.1). Lineage (NCBI taxonomy): Eukaryota > Metazoa > Chordata > Aves > Cuculiformes > Coccyzidae > Piaya > Piaya cayana. The sequence continues at coordinate 76,151 of WAAB01021907.1, forward strand.
CAGAGGTTAAGTAATGTATCTAAAGGGTATTTTGCCTGGCATCAGTTCTAGCACTGTTCTGGTAGTTGTATATGAAATGAACATCTGATCTAGTTTTGACAAGAAAGTTATCTGTTCTGATAAGATACCTACCTATCTGATAGCTCCATCAAGTAGATATGGGATATCTGTCAAGGTCAGAAATTAAGAGTGCCACTGGTGAGGTGTCATGCTGGCTGCCTGCCCTGGAGCAAGCCTGATGACTCTTGTCAGCTTGGGTTGTGTCAGTGCATGGGTGACTGATTTAACATATATTAAAAGTTTTAATTAGATATAAATGACAGGCTAGTGTGTATTTAGAGGAAGCTCTCATCAAATCTATGATGTGTAGAAAACTACCTTTGAAGGACCACCTATGTCACTTCCTAGGTGTATTTTAGGGTAACTTTTGTCCTGCTGTGCTTGCTGTTAGGCAAATATAATCCCATTTTTCTTATTTGACTATTGGAAGTTCAGTCTATTACTGCTCTACTTGCTTGGCAGTGGATTGGATTTCTCCAGAGAGGAAATTAGATTTTTCCTTCCCTTCCACTATGTCTCTGTCCTGTGTTTACATCAATTGATGGTTGTCTGTGCACTGTGGTGTGTGTGATAACCTTTCCTTCTCTGCACTTCTTTATTTGCTGTTCTCTAATAAACTGTATTTGCACATGGTGCTTCCTCCCTTGCTCCTGGTGACAGCAAAGACGGTCAAGAAGAAGCGCTCTGTGTTTCAACTTAGCCAGAGGCAAGTGTAGGCCTAACCTGGGCCATGTCAGCCAGCACTAATTGAGAGGAGAGTTTTATATAGCCTGTGGGTAGGGCTTGCAGCTCTTAGAATTTTGTGACTAGTAACGACCTGGAAATTTGGGTATATAAGCAGGTATATTGGATCTTATTTACTTCCCCCTGTGGCAGCTAGCTGCAAACATAAAGGATTGTCCGGGAGTTATTAATAGTTTTTGCTGCAATTTCATCTGTTCAGCTAGCCACTTTGGGGCCGTGTTATCATCTCACTTGGATATTCCTAGAATCTGTTTACAGCAGAGGGCAAATCCCACAGAGTGTGTTGGAGGAAGAAGAGGTCCCTGAGGTTTGAGAGAGCTTGGTGGGAATTAGGAACTGCAGCAGCAGCCAGGGACAGGGTCGCCTCCCAGCAGTCTTCAAGATTGCAGTGACAGAGGTGGCAGAGCTCATTGTGGTAGAAGGGTCAGTTCAGGGGACACAGCAGTGGTGGGATGTGCTGCAAGAGCTGAACAACTTGGAAAAATGCTTGGAGATGTTTTTGTTTCCTCTTGTACTCTGTTGAAAAACAGAATCTGAATGCAAAATCCTATTTTGGGGTTTCAGCCTGCATGTTACTCTTGACTGAGCCAAGCAGCTGCTGGGGCTGAGAGGCAAACCCTGGTGCTTTAGGATACTTACACCACTGGGAATTTCTGGTGTCCCACATTTTAGGCCTAAAACTGTGTTGCTTTAGCTTTCTGTTCAGAGTCTAGGGATAGTATGGGTCTTATTCATCTGAGTCTGATTGGTTTCCTCATTTTTAAGATAGTGGAACATCTTTAGAGGCTCTTAGAGGGAGGGGATTAAGAGTGTTGGGTGTATAGTAAATTAGAATAAACTGTCAAAAATGGTGCTTTGTGATTTTTATTTAATGTAATGTGAAACTGTGAATGTGAATCTAGAATGAGACTGTCTCCTTGGGGTTTTTTTATTCAGTGGGAATACTGTTGCCCAGACTTCAGGTGCTTTGTCCTGGCCATTTTCTCCAAGGGATACTGCTACATAATTACAGTCTTGATGGCTCATAGACAAAAACTGGGTGGGGAGAGAAAACTGCAAAGGCACAGAAAGCAGTTAGCTTGTGGTTTCTGATGGAGCTAGTGCTTAGGCTGCTTTGCAAGAATTGCTTTGTGTTTTGGGACTGGGGAATGGGCAAGTAAATGATGGAGAGTTATTCAGGCAGTGTGATTTAACCTCTTTTTCCTCTTGATATATTATTTGGAAGTGACTTACAACTTTTTTTTTCTTTAAATAAAAGTATTTGCTAGTCTTCCTTGTACAAATACCCTATGAGAATAAATGTCAGCCTTTAAAGACAAACGAGAGGCCTTCTGAAATTTGAAACCAATTATTTGTTACCAGTGCACAAGTGTAAGACCAAGTGAGAAAGGATGAGATGTGGCCCTTAATCCCTTCATGGTGATGACAGCTCACCCAGTGGGGTTTGGAGGAGGTAGTGATGCAGAGACATGCTTTGTGGCAATTTAAGCTTACGTTAAGCCAGCGTTACTGCAGATTTCCCTGGTCACCTGTCTATGTGTCCCTCTCCTCCAGATGCACTTGCTCCTTCCACAGCTGCAGGTGGACAGGGTGGGAGAGAGGAGCCAGATGGAAAATGGAGAAGGCAGCATTGCAGATGTCAGGCTGTGGCATACTTGGATAATTTTAGCTTAGTTTCCCGACTTCTTTTCAGAAGATTTTGCTTGAAAAATTGTTGTCAACAATATCAACCCAGGGTTTTTTCCATCCCAGTGCCAGGGAGTAAGCTGTTAGCAAAGGCTACTTGTCCTTTCTGATCTAAAATCAATGTGTCCCTTGTCACCAGTGCCAGTTACATTTGCTGTGGGTAACCTGTTGTGTGACCTATGATCTTACCATGCCTTTCTCTGCTCTTGCCAAGAGTGGTGGTGACCTCCTGCACATGAGAGGGAGCACCTCTGCACATAGTGTGGGGCTGAGCGCCTGGGGCATTGCAGAAGCTTTGTTAGCTCCCTTCTCACCCACATCCCAAGTCTGAGTGCTTGCAGTTGTGTGGCAGGCAGGGCTGAGCCAGGAATCTTCCTGACCGATCTTCGTGTCCCATGCAGTTCATGTGGTACATTGGTGGGAAGAGTGCCCTAGTCCTGCTTGGAGCAGGCACTCTAACTGCCCCCACTGTCCTATTAGAGCTGTCAGTGGTGTTGGGATCTACCTAAGTCTTGCTAGCCATGCAGACATATGTGATAGAGTCCCATCTTTTTCTGTAAAACCTAGCCTTTTGGGGCAGTTGTTGGAGGCAATTGATTTTAGTGTGGAATAATCTAGAGCCCTGTCATCTTTTGCAAGGTATTTCTAGGTTTCAAAAAAATACTAAAAAGGCAAAACCTTTCAGGACTAATGGCTCTCTGCAGACCTTCTGAACATGTGTGTGAGTCTTGAGTTGTGCCCTACCTCATCGGCCTATGGCCTGACTCTGGAAATGTCTTCCTTTGTGCTCTGCTGCCTGGGTTCTCCCAGGCTCACCTGTTTTCATAGATGTTTTCATAGAAAGCTGCCTGGAGGAGAGGGACCTGGGGGTGTTGGTTGACGGCCAACTGAACATGAGCCAGCAATGTGCCCAGGTGGCCAAGAAGGCCGATGGCATCTTGGCTTGTATCAGAAACGGTGTGACAAGCAGGTCCAGGAGGTTATTCTTCTTCTGTACTTGGCACTGGTGAGACCGCTCCTTGAATCCTGTGTTCAGTTGTGGGCCCCTCACCACAAGAAGGAGAAAAGGCCTTATGAGGAACGGCTGAGAGATCTGGGGTTGTTTAGCCTGGAGAAGAGGAGGCTGAGAGGAGACCTTATTGCTCTCTCTAACTACCTGAGGGGTGGTTATAGAGAGGAGGGTGATGGCCTCTTTTCCCAAGTGACAGGGGGCAGGACAAGAGGGAATGGCCTCAAGCTCTGCCAGGGGAGATTTAGGCTGGACATTAGGAAAAAAATTTTCACAGAAGATGCAATTGGGCACTGGAACAGGTTGATTCACCTTCCCTGGAGGTATTTAAGGCACGGGTGGACGAGGTGCTGAGGGGCATGATTTAGTGTTTGATAGGAATGGTTGGACTTGATGATCCGGTGGGTCTCTTCCGACCTGTTTATTCTATGATTCTATGAGGTGATGTATACACTCGTTTCAGTACTGTATAATTACAGTGAATTAATTCACTGATGTTTATACACAGATTCTTTCTGGCAAAACAACAGATGCACTTGCCGAGGGGCCTTCCAGTGTTCCATGTGATCTGTGGGACAGACCTGCTTTTTCCTGTGAAGGCTTGTTCAGGCTTCTCCTGCTCTCTAATTAGCATCCTAAAGGGCTACACAGGGAAACATGGAGTGAGTGAAAATTAATCTTGTTAAAGAAAAGTAATTTCAGTATTCTAAAACCTGCTTTAGAGATCTTACTCATTATGACTCTGGTGGTGTGTTGTGGGCTGGCTCCTATGAAATAGCAATAAACAACTGCTTTTCAGTTGTTTCTTTGTTGTGAACTGTCAAGAAAATCTTACTCTAACCTTGCAGCTGATGTCACATAACAAACAATGTGGATCAAATGAGGATTTGTATGCAACAATGATGCCTTCAGCCCATAGTTTTCCTGGTCCTAAAGATAATACTTTTCATGCTTTTTAGACCTGTTTGGAAAAAGCTGCAGGTTTAAAAATTCTGTTGGACTCTGTATTGACCAAAGGTGCAAGAGTGTACCCCAACAACCTGCTTGTAAAATCTTACTGGATTTGCCATGGGTGGATACAGCTGATCTCTGTTGTGTAGTGATTTCATCTGAGTTGGTGATTTATAATTTGAACTGGGTGGAAGTTGTTGCAGCTGCAGAGGCCTGGTGCCTGGGTGCATCCCAGCACTGATGTGAGCACCAGCAGGGTGCCTTTCCTGGTGCTGAGGCAGAGGTGCTGCAGAGAATACCTTTGATAGCAGAGGTGGGAAGAGGTTAACTGCTAAATGCTTGTTAAAAACTGCAGTTCTGAATCTTTTGTACTATAAAATTGATGCTGGAAAGTCAGTAGACTGTCCTAATACATGGCATATTTCAATAGTGATGTGATATCTCACATACACACAGCATCTGCTGATGGCACTTGAAAGTCATGCTCACCCAGAGACAGCAAGGGTTTACATTTTTTACTTTCCAGCTTTTTTTGAGTTAAAAAAATGTGTCATGTGTGTTGATAGTCCAGAGCAGAAAACAGATGTGAAATAATCTCTGAAGCTGTTTCTTTTCTATACAATGACAAAACTCCCTCATATAGACATGTGTGCTATGCACCAGTGGTTTAATAACATACAACTTTTATTATTTGGATACCTCTGACTGACTTCATATAAAAGTTGTTCTCTTGATTATTTTTTTTCCTCTGATACCTCACTAAGCAATGCAATTGAAATGCCAAAGCCTTACCTATCTAATGCAGACTTCCTGTTTCTATGGCAACAAAACTTGTCCTTGCACTTAATGAAGGAACATTGGAGTAACTGGGACTTGAAGGTTTAGAAAAACAAACAGAACCACTTTATATGTGAAGCTTAGGAAAATAAAAAGGAAGTGACCTCTTTGCGTAGAATTAAAAAAAAATCGCCTAAGCTTGGGATATTTTGTTAGTAAGAATGAAACCATAATAGTGACATAAGGAGCTCTGTGTTTTAATCTTGTTTTCCTAATTAAAATGTAAAAGCCTTTTATAGCAAGTGAGAGACTTTGAGTGCTCCTCCCCCCCATTCCTTTTCCAAAGTTGCTGTGTTTGTGGTTAAGTTAATGAAAATTTGGGCTGCCTTACAACAGATACAATTTACTTCTGTACTGGCAAAAATCCATCAATAGCTTTTGTCACTGGCTGAAAAGAAAGTGGGGAGGGAAGAGTGTTTAATCCTACATTTCATCTACAATCTTGTTCCTGGTCAGCTTGTTTAAATCTGTGTTGCAGTGATAATTGCTGAGCAAGCTACAGATTGGAGAGTGAATGAAGGAGCAGCTGTCATGTTCTCCTATTGCCTTGTAGCTTTTCAATTACAATTTTAACATTTATTAAATTCTAATTCAAAACAACCATAGGAAACATCCCAAGGAAAAGCAACAATGCTGATAGCAACATATCATGAATGTTTACAAACCTGTTTCTGTGTCAGCATGCTGATAAATACTACATGACATTTGTGGCAGGTTTATTGTACTTAATTATTAATCTGTCGGAGTGAATGCAGGCAAGTGGGAGATGGGAAATAGGGGCTTCTGTTGCAATCTTACTGGCAAAATAATTGTTTAAATATTTCCACGAGGCAGTCCAATTTCTCTACTGTGATTTTTGTTGCTGGTTTGTTTTGTCATGATTTTTCTCTTTTCCAAGCTATATTTCTGATAAATTTGTATTCATCTCTGGGGACTAAATAAAAAGGTAGCCAGAATTCAGGGTTTAAGGAAGCTTTTATCTACTAAACACACTTGTCATCGCCAGGGAGCTGAGACAAATGGTGACAACAGTGATGGTAGCAAATTGGCCTACAGCAAAAGGAAGGATGAAGGACAGGATAAGACAGATGGAAGGTTGGCTCATTTGAAAGTTGATCCAGATTAGCTATGCTGAAAACAAAAAGCAAACCCAAAAAACAACCCACTCAGCAAAATCCAGCTTGAAACTGGCTGAGTCGTAGCATATTAAACTTGTGGGCAGGTGGTGTTCTATATGAGCTGGGCAGCTGTATCCTGAGAGCTGTGCAAGTTGATTGGAAAGGCATGCAGCATTCTGAACTGCGAAAAGGTTCAACCCAAAACCTATGGATTGTGTTGTACCCTATGTTACCTCTAAGAGAAAAAAAGAAAATCTTGCAGTTTGGTAAAACACTTCTTTAGTCAGAGACTGAAAGAAAGGTGACAGCGACGATACAGGAGGTCTGCAGAATGTGCCATGGGTGTATGGAAGTGGCAATGTTAGTGCTACAGCCAGTGGTTAATGAATTTCTCTAGAACTGGTAGTGTATTCGAAGCCTACGTACAGGAGGAAACAGGATATATGTGATTGTGCATAACTTTGGCTTCACGTCTTCAAGGGTATTAACTCCCTCGTAGTTTCATAAAGAGATGCTCTGTGAGTGCCTTTGCTGTTGGGGGACTTAATATGTTTGTGTGTGCTTTGTGTTTCAGGAATAGAGCTCTGTCCTCCTGGGCACCGGTTCATGATCACCATGGTGGCAAGTTTCATCGAAATGGCAGGGCAGTTCCTCATGCCTGGGCTGGCTGCACTCTGCAGGGACTGGCAGGTCCTTCAGGCAGTCATCATCTGCCCTTTCCTGCTGATGCTGTTTTACTGGGTGTAAGTATTTCTTCCTCCTTTTGGGTCAAAGACAATACAAGTTCCTAATGTTGGTCTTGGGAGGCGCTTTGCTGTCAGGAATTGTGCGTACCTTTCCCTTTCTTCTTACATTCAACATTTGCAAAGATTTTACTTTGAAATTAGAAATAATAGCTTTAGAATTTGCTGCAGCACACACATAGATTATGTGCTGTGGCATGATGGGAGCACAGGAGATGGTCCTCTTTCATTGAGCAACAAGGTGTACTTTGCTATTAGTCTATCTTTCACTTCCTCTTTAAGGATGAAAACAATTCTCGAGAGGATGCATCTCAGCCTAGCTGTTGTTTGATTGTGCCTGCAGAGCTAAATTTTCCCTTGAAACCTGTATTGTCGTTCTGGGCTGTCATTGTTGGTTTCTTTGGCCTGGGTTAACCAAGATAGATTATAAATAACATATGTCAGCTCTTGAACAAGCTCACTTGGATGTCTTGTGTGCATGAGGTCGCCAGCCCTCAACTGGACTACCTACTGAATTTTGCCTGAATTAGTTCATGTTGTGCTGAAGCCTGAGCAGCCAACCTGCACCAGGCAGTGGCTTGGGATTGTTTGGCAAGTAATCCTTCCCTCCTGGCTGTTCTCACTCCTTTCTGCCCACTGTGCTGGCAGCACTGCAGCATCGGTACAGCTATCCTGAGATAAGCAGGGTGACTGTTGCCCTGGGAGTAGTGCAAAGTCCATCCCAACAAGGATGCTATTAATCTCCTAAAAAGCCTTTCTTTGCTGATTCTGTCCTAATAGTGACATGCAGTGGTGGCATAACACAATGGAGGCTTATGAGAGCGGTATTGTACAAAACTATAACAGTAAGAACATGCTTGATGGTTCTTTTTAAAGATAACACTGGCAAGTTTGAAATATTTAGTTGCTCTACACTGGGAAAAAAATGAAGAAAAAAGGTGCACTGCAATGTGCAGGACCAAGTTGCTTATGTACAGAGGGTGGCACACACACAAGTTGCTAGTTGTAATGCCTAACAAGTGGCAACATATAAAAACTTGTTACAATGTTTAATGATTTTTAACAGTTGGGGGTTTTTTTTGTTTATTAATGCATAAAGGATTTACAGAGTTCTACTGCGTTCATGGCAGTAATCCTCAGTGGGAATTTCTTTGCTTATCCTTGCGGCTGATATGCTGCAGCACACCACGGAAAGTTACAAGTCCTGTACAAGATAATGGCTTTTCCCCCACTCCCACTGCTGTTTTCCAGCATGCAACATCTAAATAGTCTCATTTTGTCAGTGATAATCTTGGTGATGAATAGGCTGGAGTGTTCTGTTCTCCCAAACCTGCCATATGTTATACACATGCGAACACATACACACTCAGGTCTGCTCCAAAACCTCCTATTGGGATGCCTGCCAGCTGGAAAGCAGCATATCCACCACTGAATATAACCCGATATCAAACAGAATGCTTGCAGATATTCTTGTCCAAAGGGACAGTAATGACAGTGTGAAGGCACCTAATGAATGCAATAGATGACACAGACAGCAGTAACCCCTCAGCAGTCTTCTGGATGTTAGTGTCTTTTCCAGGTGGATGAGTCAGCATCTCATACATTCCTGTTGAGAAGTCATCCCGGGGTGACATTGAAAGCAATAGGAAATTCTAACATTTATTTTCTTGTCTCCAAGAGCTTTGTAGCTTTTTGGCTGGACAAGACAGGCAGACCATGCAAATATAATAGATCCCTCTTATATAATATTTGATACGACAGCTTGATAAATAGTGGTAACAGTCGGAGTAATAGGATTTGCATTGCCCAGGGTTTTTGCATTTACAGAAATGGACTCTGGTTAGGATGCCTGTTTAATTATACTGTTGGTACATTATGAACTTAGATTTTTCTCATCCATCTGTTGCATATTCTCTGGAAAGTGCTACTGTTTCATTACCTCTTTCCTTCCTCTCTTTGTTCCTCCTGCATTGTGTTGAGGAACAGAGCATGGACTCTCAGCATATGATACACATGAAGGAAGAAAACTAACTGCTACGTTATAAAAGAAAACTGGATAACTGCACCAAATACTGTACTGGATACTGTACCCAAAGCAGCGAGTTCAATAACAGAGACTATGATAGCCCTTGCTGCTTCCTTCTTCCTCCTTCTGCTCTTTATTTCCATTTCTTGCTGTGAAAGTGCTGTTTGTCCCTCTGTTCTGGGGCTTAGCCCTCTCCCACCTATAGATTCACTCTGCTTCTGGCCATGTACACATGGCAGGCTAAACCATCCCCAGGAGGTGGACGGCTAAGCAGAGGGGACAGCTAGGCATGAATGGGGGAAAGGGGAAAGCACCGCTTTTGTCTGGGAGGGATGTTCTGGTGAATTAGGACACTTGCAAATCAAGCAGATGCCTTTTCTGTGCTCTCAGGTCATTCTGGAAGGGCAGAGAAGCACCTACAGAAGCTAGACATGAGCACAGGGGTTGGTGACAAGCATATAAACACAAGTTGATAGAAGTTAGGCTTCTTTCAAAGTGTGTGTTTGTGCTGGAGCCATAAGGGAAGGAGAGCTCCAGTTATAGAGAGGTGTTTTTTCCTCTCCCTTGGATGCAGGAAGCTCCTGACAGGACCATACCTTGAAGTTCAGCAGAGGTATCAATAGTTGGAAGTGAACTTCTGCTTCACTCTAATCAAACCTGAAGAACCGGGAAGGGATGGCTAGTTCTTTTCTGGTACTATTAGACAGGGTTAGCCTCATGAAGACACCAAGTTATAACCAGATTTGTTGCCCGGGGGCATACTAATTGACACGCTAGACGCTTTGTGTGGCTGTGGGTTTGGTTTGCATCTGGACAGGATCATGCTTCTTCTAGCTACGCGTGGTACCTGCCTGGCCATTTTCTGTCAAGGATTCTTCTCTAGTCTTAAGATTTCTCAANCAGGAGACTATCAACCAAGCATCTGCAGTCAGCTCAGTCAGGGGCCCAAACCAAAGTCTGGCAGAAAGCTCTCTCAGCTTTATTTTACATACATGTGTGTGTGTGTGTACACACACACACACACACACACACACTCTTGTCATGTATAAATATATATATAAAATTTAATGCCAGGTGATAATGTATCAGGTTGTGACCAAATATCTGTGTAGAAGTCCGCAGGGGTCAGGGCGTTGGTGCCTTTTTTTTTTTTGGTTTTTTTGAGTTTGTGGTGGTGCTTGATTTGGTGACAAAGTGCGACAGTAGGTACATACAGATGACTCTTGGCACCTACACAAAGATGGGATAGCCAGGTCTTCCTCTTACTGCGCCTGATAAAGTGGACTCAAAGCAGCCCAGGTGTTTTTAAAGATCTTTAAATGATTTGAACCTCCTACTGCCAGCACTGAGTAATGGAGCAGCTGAAAGGTATGAGGCTTCAGCACTCCCGCTCTGAGAAACCTGTAGGAGCTAGAAGGCAGAAACAGTACTTGTCCCTGCGACGCCTGTCCCTGCAGCTTTCTTCCTTCCTTAGGCAAAGATGCTCCCCACAGGACTTGGCCTCTAGGACCTGTGAGCAGACCATTCAAAAAGTGGAGCTTTTAGGCTAGTGAATGAAGCTGTCCCCTCTCCCCAGACAAGTGGAGGGAGATTTTACATTCAGACAGTTCTTAATTTTTCAAAAGGTGCATTTGCAATACAGGAAGATATGCTAAAGCATCCTTGCAGCACCAGTGGTAGTAAATAAGCTGTCAAGCTGAATGGCTGTCATCATGACTGTTACAGATTTTTGTTGCCTGATATCATTTGGATTTCTGTCTGCCTGACTTCTCTTCATTTTTCTTCTTCAAAATAAAAAACTTTATCGATGATGGAGGTTTCACTGAGCTGTCTACCAAATTGCATCAGCCTTGGAAGATAGTATCATAATGGTGCAATTGCCTGGTCCACTGCTTAGAAGTACAAGAACTGAGGCAGCATACACAGCAAAGAGCAGTGCTTTGTGAAGGAAATTCGAGGTTTATTATACATCTGAAGTTAAAAGTAGTTGTTAAATTTGTTCTTGGAAAGGCCTCTTGGAAGATCAGTGAAAATGAGGTCTAAACAAGAAAGGAAAACATGCTTGGAGTCACATCTGAAAGTTTGTGTATCTATAGAAGTATGGGAGGTTTTGTTTGTTTTAAGATCTACATATTTCTTTGGTGTTTGTATTTAAAAAAAAAAACTAACCTGAAAAAAAGGAAGAATGATTAGTTAAATTAATGAGTCAGTTGAGTGGTAGTACTCGAAGGAAACAATCAGATGGAAAACAAACTTTTATTTTGTACCTCTGTGTGAATGTGTATATTTTTAAGGCAACTCAACTAACTTAATTTCTTTACTAGGGGAAATTTTTAGAGCAACAGCTGAATGTTGTCTGGAGCATACACAATGCTGATCTGTATAAAAGGAAGGCTTAAAGTCTGCGTATGTGGGAGATAATTTATGGCATGTTTAAAAATTTTTAAAATATGTTCTGTTATAATCCAAAAAAGTAGTTCTTCTGTATCTTCTCTCTGTCTTTACAAGAGAATCCAAATCACTTCTGTCAGCACCTATTTTCCTTCTTTGGTCTGAATTATCATGTGATAACTGTACATCTCGTTGACTGCTTGGCAGCAAATGTCTACAGCAGACAATCCTGCCTCCTTCTTCTTTCAAAATTGTGTCGGTGGGCTGAATGCCTCTAATACATTGTAAAATTCTTCTAAGTCCTATTTCTAGGTGATAGTATTGTTTCTATATCATTTGTGAAGCAGTGTAAAAGAAAGGTTCAATAATTTGTACATTCTGAATAGTTTCCCTCTTATTTGTTTCATAAGCAATTCTTCTGCCTTTTGAAAATAATTATGTAACTCATGGACTGTTAAATGACCAGCTAAACACTACTAGTTCCTCCAATGACAGAAACTTGGGAGCGACCCTAACTTGTTTTCCATCTTTGAAGTATTTTCCCAGAGTCCCTTCGGTGGCTGATGGCTACACAACAGTTTGAGGCATCCAAGGAACTGATCCTTCAGTTCACGCACAAGAACAGGATGAACACGGAAAGTGACATCAAAGGAGTGGTGCCTGGTGAGTAGGACAGACAGACAACCATAAATTCCTCCACTCAGATGAAGTTGCTTGCTCTTTGCTAAAGGCTGCACATGGCTTTGCTACCTAGAATTAAATAATCTATTTACTGCCTGTAAAATCATCCCATTCATTCATTCGTTTTGCTTTTGTTTCTTGAAAAACCATTCTGAACTCCAGCACTGTGTTTAAAATTACTTGGCCTGTTGAATAGTTGTAGTAATTATAGTCTCATCTTGCAGTGCCATATGTCTTTAGAGACATCTCTTGAAGAATTTTGCCATGACTACAGAGTGTGCCTTCAGCCCTGTGTGCCTCTGGAAACTGTGTTTTAAAAAAGCTGTTCACAGGGTTTCTGCCTGTCACACAAAGCTTAATTTGTTGGTTTGGAGGAACAGCAGCACTTGAACCTCTAATTCCAAAGTGCCAGCCTCATGGCAGACATAAACCATGTTACAGTTTCTTTTTAAAGCCTTACTTCAAGAGCTGTTTTGCTTTCCTCTCCTGCATCATCCAAGTGATGCTGCTCTGAGGGTTGAGGAGGGGCTGCAGGCAGCAGTGGTAGGGTGCAGGTTGAGAGTGTATGTTATCAGTTCCTTGTTTTACTGATGCTTTTAGATAAAGCTGATGCCTTGTCGCCAGGATTGTCACTGAAATAGCCAAGCTCCTGTCTCACAGGGTGCTTTGCAGAATAGGCTTTGTGTGTGTGGCTGTAATTACAACAAAGGCAAAGACTTTCTGCATCTCCATCTCACCGGTGCACCTGCCAGATTTGGTTCAGGCTCCTCTGTTCCTTCTCACAGGCCTAATGTTGTCCATAAACACTAATTTTGCACTGTCGTTTGCAATTTGTATCAGATTACCCATAACTCAAAACAGTGGAAATGTGTTTTTTTCCCAGTGTTTCAAACCCTGACTACCCTGACCCCAGGGGATACATCACCCAGTAGCTCTGCCCATGGGTAGGGGTGGTGCTTCCTGCACTTGGCTGATACTCACTGGAGTAGCTGACAGGTCTCCAGAGTAACTACAGCTTCAGTCAGTGCTAAAGAGTAGAAAAATGTCACTGTTAACATCAGTGCCTAACAAATGGAGCAGTCCTCATGACTAAGGTGTGAGAAAGTCTGATCAGGGTCTGTGGTATTCATACCCAGGTCACTGATACAATTTCTGGTCCAGTTGGCAGACCAGTGTTAATTAGCTCATTTGCACATAATTGTGCGTCTGGATTTACAGTTCCTGGACCTATATCACATGCAACATGGCTTCACAATGTAAATGCCATTTTACTGGTAAAGTTCTGAAAAGTATAGAGGTATGTGAGCAGCCATCAACCTGGTGATCTCCACCACTACCATCCTCCTTTTTGCAGATCTTCCCCAGAGTAAATGATGCATCTTGGAGAAAACTAATCTCTGAGGCAACAAAATGCCTCACAAATGGACTTGGACGTTTCTAACCAACTGTAAACTTGCCTTTTCTCAGCTAGTCAGCTTCTTGAATTTTCAGATGAAATAAAATGTATTTTAGGGGAAAGAAAACATAAATTACCTGAGCTTCATTTATGAAAAATTATAAAGATGCAACTGTGTGCTTGAGGGATTTATTATAATGATCTTGTCATGGAGGAATTCTGAGTATCAAAATGGTTTTATGACTGTTATTTGTGACCAATTACTTTTTCCAGCACTTTCATGGTAGGGGTACGCTCCTGTTTAAGGAGGGACTCCCTTTCATGTGGAAAACAGAATGTTATTACACCTGTTGATGCTATGGATTTTTTGCCTGCGGATACATTTAGATGTAGCAGTCATCAGTACATAACACTTCGCAAATTTTAAGTGATATAAAATATGGTCGTTTCTGCCTCCTTGTTGATGCTGGATTTGTTTAGGTTATTGTTGGGATTTTTTTAACTATTTCTTCCTTTGCTTTTTCTCTTTAAACTCTCTCTTGTAGCGCTACCTTGTTAAGGCTTTCCTGACCTTCTTTGGTGACACGCTGCATTTCTGTAGGGCAAATAAGAGAGGAGCAGTATCAAAAGGATGATATGAGCTTAACTAAAAATTTCTGCAAGGACCTTTTCTCTCATTCTGGGTGTGTGGGAGTATTGACAGTCTGAGTGAGGACAGGACAAAAGTAGAAATTCCAAATGAGTAGAGTGATCAAACTGCAGGCCATGTGTCTCCCTGTGGGTCAGTAAGCAGAAGAAAACATTTCTCTACTTTTATGTGTTATGATCATATACCCATAGTTGCTGCAGCCCAGAATGGGTAGAAAACTAGTACTTGTCTGGGAGAAAGGATGCCATTGAGCTTGATGCAGATATCTTCTATTTCTCTTTGACTCCATTGTTGAGCTTTCCTATCTATGAGGATGGGGTGTGGTTAGTGATTCATTTTATCCTTTGTTTTCCATCTGAAAGGGCTAGAAACTGCTTTGCTCAAGTTAGGGACCATTGTGTTGCTGGTTATTTTTCCTCACAGCAATGTCCTGATGGCCTCCTGTGATTGAATTACTCCCAATGCATTTAAAGGATAAACTGCTCACTTGCAGTCCCTTACAGCTGGAAACCCCACTGTAATTTTACTCATTCACTCCAGTCAGACACTGTATCCTATATATAACACATCATTACAGGAGTTGCAGTAGTTTTGTATGTACCTATTTTGGCAGCTGATACTGATACAAGAAGCATTTTATTATGGAACAAGAGTTCCATAATAAAATAGAAGTAGTGTTCAAGTGGGTGAAGTGTTTCCAGGATAGAGGAAAATGCAGTTTTTAATTACTGTCCAAGTAATGAACGGGCTTGTTTTCCTTTCTGAAGGATCACACCATTCCCATGGTCTGCTGAAAGCTTTTACTTGTCCATTTGGCTACACTTCTCAAAGAGGAAAGTGGCATAAGCTTCTGTAAGGACTGTTTGCATTACAGCAAGGTGGCCCCGGTGTTGGATGGAAAAAAAGGAAGCAAAATTTATCAGCTGTTTTTCAATTAATCCTTAGGGTGAGAGTGATTTTCCTGTGCACTTCTGGGAGATGTCTCTAAAGAGAACAACTAAGTGTCTGAGCAACAGCTCCCCTGCAGCTGAAAGGTCTGGCAGTTGTGGTAGCAACCCATGTCTGGAGAAAATCAGCATGGGCGGTTGATGGGAAACATTCGGCCAGCAAGGGTCTGTGCACAGCAAACAAATTAAAGTGAGACAAAGGATGTTGATTGGTGTCCAGAGTGTTGTAAATTAACATTGCCCTTATCTTCTCAGTAAGCTGCCCCAGGGGTGTAGTGTAGTGTCTGTTGTTGCAAAAACGAAGGAGAGCTACCCCCTTGGCTGCTTTAAGTGGCTTCGAGTGATTGGTACACCTTGTGATTTTTAACAGGAATAATTAGGCTTCTTAAAGAGATTTTGGGGTTTATGAGGTCGTATTTTCTTCTTTAACGGTTAAGAAATCTAGGTGAGCTAATTAGACGTGGTTAAATCATCCCTAATGTCTTGAGTCTCAAAATTTCACCAGTTGGCTCAACATTTTGCCTGCTCTTAGAAATAAAGGTTAAATTTTTGGATCAAGGGGATGGTTTTTATCCAGCTGCATCCTGAAATGTCGTTTGTGACGTTTGTAGAGTTTTGTTGACAAATATTTCAAAATGTTGTCCAAAAAAGTCAGCGTCAATCATGAGCAAATGAAATATTTTGGTAATATTCATTCAGTACAGGTTTTTGACTGCCACTTACTCCAAAAACTTCCACATCTCTTCCTTGTTCCACTGTGAATAGAAACAAATGCATATTTCATTTTGACCCTAGTGAAATAAATGCTAAAGAAGCACGGAGATCAGTTTAAAGAACAGGAGAAAAGAATACCTGCAGGAATTGAAAATCCCAAAGTGCTATCTGTCCTTACACCTTTTAAAGACATGTTGTTTAGGTAGCTTTGATTATTTTGGGAGAATGCGTGTTTTTTCTTCATGTGGGATGAGGAGTCTGCTTGTTGGCTGGAGCAAGTCGCGTGCTGCAATCTGATCTCTGCTGCAGCAGCACTCATCCCTGCCGGCATGTTTAAGTGTGCTGGGGAATGCACCACTAGAGAAGCTGTATTAACAGTTACATGAGTGTCAGACTTGATGCTTCCATGGAAACCCACCCTTGTGCGGTTCTCCTCTTCCCCTGTGATGGGAAACATTTCAGATGCTATTTAACAGAAAAATAACTGCTTGACCAGACTGAGTAATAAAACCCCCTTTTTGCGCATCTCTAGATGAAAATTGGAGTGTTCCAGTGGACAGACAGGTTGTAGTTGTTCCTTTCTAAGCTTACAGAAATAATTTTAATGCACTTATAAAAGCATTCAAATAGATGTGAAGACTTGAGCATGCAAGATCCATTGTGCAGAGGAAGAAAGGGTACAGTGGTGACAAGTGCTGTATTTGTATGTGTGTGGATTGCAGTTAGGAAAGCTGTGTTTTCAGGGGATTTCCTTTTAATTAAAAGAAAAATTATCATTCACCTTTCTTGCTACTGAGCAGCATGCTGCCATGACTTTTCTTTTATACATAAGCTAGTTTGCTCTTTTGTTTTGCTGTTCATTGTTTGGTTTGGGATTTTTCCTGAGGCTTGGATCTATGTATTTGCATGCTTTTTTTTTTTTTAATTGGGTAAAGAACAGCGGAAAAGGTAAACAAGAGCCTTATGTCTGAAAGTCAATCTCTTTCCATAACAGAAGGGATGAATTGTCCCTACAAAATTCTATTTGTATCCTTAGACACTCCTACCTACAACTATACTAGTGTTTTAAAGCATGTAGTAGATGTAGAGTTGGATGTATTACCTAGAGAAAAAATGCTAGTTCCCTGGCCCCCTAATATGGGTAACTCAATGTGATGCTACTGAGTACAAACCTGCCACCTGTGTTTCTTTAATATCACAGAATCACCAGGCTGGAAAAGACCCATAGGATCATCGAGTCCAAGCATGCCTATCAATCACTAAACCATGCCCCTCAGCACCTCATCCACCTGTCTTTTAAACACCTTCAGGGAAGGTGACTCAATCACCTCCCTGGGTAGTCTGTTCCAATGCCCAGTTACTCTTTCCGTGAAAAATGTTTTCCTAATGTCAAGCCTGAATGTCCCCTGGCGGAGCTTGAGTCCATTCCCTCTTGTCTTGTCCCCTGTCACTTGGGAGAAGAGGCCAACACGCTCCTCTCCACAAACCTCCTTTCAGGTAGTTGTAGAAACCAATAAAGTCTCCCCTCAGCCTTCTCCAGGCTAACCAACCCCAGCTCTCTCAGTCGCTCCTTGTAAGACTTGTTCTCCAGCCCCTTCACCAGCTTTGTTGCTCTTCTCTGGACACACTCCAGAGCCTCAACATCCTTCTTGTGGTGAGGGGCCGAATAGTAGATCCAGTTTCTTGATTGTTTAAAGCTGCCAAACATGAATATCCCATGCAAGTCCCAGGGGCAGCCAGATAAACATGGGTAATTTAGTTAAAACAGTTCAAGGTGCATCTTGAAGGCAGCCTTTAAGACTTGCAAAGGATCTTGTGTCAGTCACAGAGATTTCCATCTTGCATAAAAACAGCCAGTGATTTCCATTGCCTTCTTGTGTGTTAAATGAGCTTTCAGAAGGTGGGCTTCTCCTGGTGGCCCCCTGTTGTCCAGGAGTAGGAACTGATGGAGCTTGTGAAACTGTCAGGACGTGCAGTACATGATAAACAATGAGTAACAAGAGCAAAACTGATCAGTGCAAGTCCTTTTTCTGTTGGCTAGAGTGGAAGAGGAGAGCCCATACATGCCCTGATTATATCCCTGGTGAGGACAGCAGTGACGTCTGACAACAGCACAGTTTGAAGGAGAGAGAGGAAAAGCTGAGCGCTTGACTGAGGACATGCCTCTTGATGCCACTGGGAAAAGCCAAATGTGCTAGATTTTTTTTTTTTAAACAGGGATAAATTGTTAGCTTCTATTGGAGCTTGAATGACTCTTTCTCACTAGTTGAGTCCTCTGCAGACTTTTGCTGGCCACACTCCAGCTTGTCACAGCTGCTCTGTGCCCAGCTGGCACACTGGCTCTTTGTCTGCAGTGCTACCTTTCCTCACAGAGGAGCTGGCTTTGTAGGGCAGGAACTGCATGCAGAGGGCTGGCAGCAAGCCCTGGTGATGCCAGCACTCCCATGCAACAGGCGGGAGGAGGATATATGGAGTCTGGATGTGGATGTGAGGGGTAGGAAGAGATCATGGGAACTGAATGGAAGTGAAGAGCAATAAGAGATCAGCGGACAAAGAAGAGGAGAATAAGAAAATGAAAAGCATTGTGGGAGTAAAGAATGAAGATAATTGTTGGAGACTTAGAGAGGCAAAGGCAACGAGGGACTGGGGGGAATTATGGTTCTAGAGAAAGAGGAGAAGAGAGTTAGAGCATGGAGACCGAAGGGGCTGCAATCATTTGCTTCTCCCTCCCTCCAGAATAAAATGTTGAGCCCAAGGAGTCTCAGCATTCTTCTCTTGTGAAATCCACTCCTACAGTACGTGCTTCACCCCTTTGTAATGCCCAGCTTATCTGCACTGCCTGCTGAGGTTTCCTCTGTAGCTTTGGCCGTAGATAGCAGCAATGCATGTATAGGTATCTGAAATCTGCTGATGGCCCAGATACGGCTCCACACAATGACACTCTGGGAAGTACAAGAAGTCAGGTTGCCTGGGCAACCCTTGCTTGGCCTCTTGGCATGCAGGCATGATGATACAGCCTTTAATAACATGATTACAACCTATTTTTTCCACAGGGCATAGGATGGACGAATCAGTGCATAGGATGGACGATGCTGTGGGAATGAAGCTATTATCTGTTCCTCATTTGTTGCAGAATTTGGAAGGTGTGTAGTGAATGAGGCAGAGGGAAAGAGGACAGTCTTGGGAAAATGAAGCTGAATGCCCCCTGAAGAGCTATACTCATTCCCTGTGTCTGCCAGGGATGTTCTTGTACAATGATGGAAATTTCCTTGGAACCAGCTCTTTCAGTGCTGTCACTAATCACAACGTCTTCAGTGTGTGTCTCTAGCATATTATTGTGGGGCTTGATTTGCAGAAAGCTGGGAGCATTTATATTGGCACCTACAAAGCATATTGATGTGAAGCTTTTCTCATTCTGGACACAATTCTTCTGTGTTGTAACTCCCTGCCCACAAAAAAAAAGGAATAATCTTTGTTCTTACTCTTACAAAAAGGTGGAGATTATTTCATTGACATTCATGAAGTACATGAATATTCTGACAGCACTATTGGAATGTCTCTGAGGAAACATATGATTTCGTACTCATTGAGAGGTTTGGATAATAAGGTTGGAGGGGCACATGTTGAACAGGAAAGGTAGAGACATCATTAACAGCTGCCCATTTGCTGACTGCCATAAGCACTCTGGGGGGAAAAGCTAACATGTGATCATCTAATTAAGTGCTGTATCATGATGCATATCAACAATTGAAGATTTCAATGGCAGCATTATATCTGGCTTTTCCTGTCTTTTTTTAAATGTAATTAGAAACACAAGTTTGAAGCAAATTATTGTGATCAGTCCTTTGCTATTATAGTTGTCAAGTTATACAGTCGTTCTCATGAAATGTTCTTCATTTTAAATGCTGTTAGTATATATGTCCTGTGCTTTTGTTCTAAACTTTTGTAATGGGATACATTTTAGCATTCAACTCAAATATAATATAGTTGGCCGGGTTGTTTTTCTTTTTTGTGCAGCCCATTTGCTTCTGTCTGTGACTATCTTAAATCTTTTTTTCTCTTTTTCTATGCTATACGAGCAGATAGCAGCATTGTTCCTTTGCTGAGCTGAAGTTCTCCTCTATCTTCTTTCCTTTTATAAATAAGATTAGCAGAGCTTTAGTTTCTCAAATATTGATGACCAGAATTGTGAAAGTGCACCAGTTTTTTGTTGTCTGAATTGCAAATACTTCGTGGACACAGTAAGATTTTGCCTTATAGTCACTTGTGTTCAAGTAATATATAACCAAGTTCAACACGGTGTTTGCTAAAAGCTTATCTTACAGCAGAAGCATTTCCCATTAGTCTGATTAGTATCTTACCTTGTATTTTGCATTTTGACTTGCTTTTGCCACACAGCTCACCCAGTTCTCTCTAATGTCCTGTTTCTGTGCTGTACTGCTGACAGTGCCTCACTTTATCACCTGCAGACCTCATTGCCAAGTTTCTAAGCTTTGTGCCAGGTTCCTTAGTGGGGTTACTAAGCAAGAATTCTTTTTTTTTTTCTTTGAGAAGAAGATAAGTGACCCCACACTAACCTGCCATCCTCTTATCATTTCCATGTTTCTATTCCTTATTGCTCTCTGCCCATCAGTCAGCTGCTTAGCCCTCTCATAATTTATTTGTGATTTGATAGCCTTCAATATTCCTTTACTATTAAGCTTTTCAAAAATGCAATGTATTGGGCTGCTAGTCCTCCATGATTAAATGAATAAATAAGTATAAAGGGAGTTTATAAAGACAGATGTCCTTGAAGGTATAACTAACTTGATGTACCAGTAACTCAGTATGGCTGAGAGTGACTTGCTTCAGCTTTGCATTTTGGACCAATTTACCTCCTGCTGCAGAGCTGTCATGCTCCAGGGATCGATTGAGCCTCTGTGCTGGGCTTCCATAGCTCTTTTCACGTTCAAAGAACTACTGACAGTATCATTTAGCTACCAGAAAAATCCAGCAGAAGTCCATCACCCCAGGGTGCCTGTCATTTTGGACATCCATTTTTGGTAGCTTGATTGGAGCTCTGTCTTTTTCTTCTTAGCCAAATGATGCAGAGATGGGTGGCTTCATTTGACTGATTTAAATATACTTTTTGATTCTGAAAGCCCTGCTCCTGAAATGCAAAGGATCCCACGAGAATTCACCAATATTGGGAGCTGCAAACTGGTAGGGTTCTCCTCCCTGTGAGACTTTTAAAGTCTCCCAATGAATACTTTTAATTTCCACTGAGATATAAAGAGCTAGTTTGTTGACTGTTTTCCTACCAGGTCTCTGAATAGGAAGCCTGGAGTGTGTGTGGGCTCCAGAATATGGGAAAGCTCATAATAGGCATCTGAGTAAATGGATAAAAATGTTTTTTATTTTCCACACTTGCCCTTCTGGTGAATGAACAGAAATGTTTAATGTAAATTCCTTCTGCACTGGTGACTTTAGTGCAAAATCAAAGAACAAGTTGGGGGGAGCTTTCCTGGTGCTATTCCAGTAACTGACAGAGCAATAGTTTATTTCCAAGGATTTTTAATAGGCATTGGCTTGACTTCTCATTTAAGATCTTAGCATTGCCCTATGAAATCCAGACAGCCTAAGAGCTGTGGCTTTACTGATGCCCATCACAGTCAGTGCAGGTCCTTTTGTGCAGGCAGGCTACTTCCAAGAACAGCAGGCTGCTTAAGTGAGAGCCAGTTCTGTGGATGATGAAGTTTTGCAAGTTACACAGCTATTTGTTCCTATCTGAATGATATTTTGATTGTTTTAAATGATCAGTTTTGTGGTAGGGTGAAGGGGTTTTGGGAGAACATTTGACTGCTACATATATATATAGGAATAAAGGATGGAGAAAGTCATCAGAAAGATAGATGGTGTTGGAGACTTGGGGAGAGTCCTTCTTCTCAAGCAAGTGACTTAGATTTGAGCCTGTTAAAACACTGTTGAAAGATGAATGAGTAAATAACTGGCAGAGCCAGAAAGCTTTGAGTGAAGTGTCAGGTGCAGTTTGCAATCCTCTGTGTAAGGTTTGAGGCCAGATTTTTCTTTTTTTTTTTCTTTATATTTTTTTCTCTAATCCTTGTAATACAGATGAAATGCAGCTACATCTGGAATCCATTTTGGAACATTAACACTGTGTATTCATGGAGTAATACCACCATCAAAGCAAATCCACTCAAGGGAAACTGCTGCATAAAGCAGGGTAGAGAAGGATTGTAGTCCCCCTTGAGCAGGATCCTCGCTGCAGCTGAAACAGAGGATGAGTTTGCCGGTTCACATAACCCAGGGGCTGTTACTTGAGGGTGGAACAGCAGTTCAGTGAGAAAAACTAGTGGGAATTAGTTGAGAAGGACTGATTTGTAAGAAAAGTTAAAAGTGAGCCTGAGTGCACATGAGAAGGATGCGTGACAGTGAATAAAGAACATATGGATTGTAGCTACCCGTAATGAATGAACAAAGCAGGAGTGGAAGTAAAGTAACATTTGACTCAAGAGAGAAATATAACCAAGTTAAGTGTTCCTTCTCTTAACTTTATGAAGTTGTGGATTAATAAAGTACATATCGACAATAAAAGCTATTTTCTTTTCCCAAAGAAAAAAGTAAAAATTACTTTGAGAAACAAAAAAAACACCCAAATTAGGAAAATTCAAAGAATATGGCATCTGGCACTGTCTTCTGCTGATGGAAGAGGAGGTTTTTTACTTTGATATCTGGTCATACTTAGACAGTTTGAGAGTGAACTGTTACAGCCACATGAAATTTGTGCAAAGTATGGTGCTTGGGTAATGATTTTCATTGTACTTCAGCTGAAATAGTTGTTAACAGCTTTTTGAAACATTTTACTGCTTCTAGTGCTTGCTTTGACTTCTTCCACTGTTAGAAGGGTTTGCTTGTGCTCAGTTATAGGCTTTATAACTATGTTTTATCTAGCTGCTTCAGTTGTTCTATTTTATTTTATTGCCACTTACTCATTTCCAGAATCTTGCTACAAAAAAATCATTGTGACCTTGTTCTTTGAAATTAGGTACCATCTTTTTTTGTTGCTTATTTTTTTAATGTAGCCCTGATATAGTGCTGAGCCTGCTGAGTGCTCCTGTAGTACAAATATTAATTTGGCCAATTTCCTCTTTTGCTCCACCTCTGGCTTTTGTGGCTTTCATGCTGTGTAGATTCTGGGGAGAAATGTGTAATATCAGGTAGTAAGGAAAGTATAATAGCAAGGTAATATTCTGATTAAGTACAATTATTAGTGTAGAATACCCTTTGCTACTTTTCTCAGAAGTGTTCCCTGTAGTTACTCTAGATAGAAGACCAGGAGTGACCTGGTGAGCAGTGAAGAGCTCAACTATTTGCATATAAATAGCTTATTTGATTTATTATTTTTCTGATAAAATTTTCAAAAAACAGCAGAAAGACGTGTCTTTTGTTTCCTTGTAAATTAGAGTGATTTATCTTATTTCTTTCCCCGGGGCTTGCTTTTCTTTTTCCCTGCCTTGCATCTCTTAAAGACATTGCTATTCAGTGGAGTAAGGCTGAGGTCGGGGCAGGCCAGTGTGGACAACTGAGGACACCCAGGCTAATTGCGTATGCACAAAGGGAACAGACACGCTACCCAGAACAGGGCCACTCTGCTGCCTTCAAAAGCAGCCAATCTAGAAAGCAGCAGTACAAGTCTTTGCCCTAAAAAGCAGTCCTAGTTCATACTCTTGGAGTGCATCAGGTTTGTGATGCTTCTTTATAGCTACAGCTTTTTGTCTCGCTGATCGTGTAGCTTGGAAACAGTGGTTTCATTGACATGCCTAGGTAGTGTTCAAGCTCTAACCCAGTGATATTTGGGAAGTAAGTAATGTCCTACATTTTGTTGTTGTTGTTCTGTGCCAACAATTATATCAAATGCAATACTTGTGAGGCTTGTGTGTTACGACAGCATTGCAAAGAAAAGTTAGCTTGCAGCTGCTCAGCATTTTAAGGACATGATGAGAGTTTAGTTCTGAAGACCAAAGACATCACAGTTGATAGGTTCCAGGGATTTTTCTTTTTTTAAAAAAATCTTCTGTGTAGGACATCCGTTGTAACAATTACGAATATTTGAAATGGCCAGGAGGGAAGAGGGTAAGTTGACAATAAAGCCCTAGCCACTTCTTTCTGTAACCTGTGTTTGAACAAACTTCAAAATGTTCCCATGAAAAATGGGTTTAAACTCCAGTCCTTTCCATGTTTTTTTCAGCTGTGCATTGCAGAAATGCAACAGGTAGGAAGGCTAAGTTACTCTCTTTGAGAGAAATCCACAAGAACAGTCCTGCCTGTGAGGGTTTAAAAATTCACAGAATCCTGAAATTCTTCAAGAACTTTAATATCATGCTTGTTGGAACCAAGTTCCATAGTCATTTTAAATAAATGCTTTAAACTGAGAGAAGGTTTGGGATGTGAAGGAGTTCTTGGGCCATTCTTCATCCTCAAGGAGATTAAGAGAAGCCTGTAAGAAAAGGAGAAACCTGAGGTGGACATCAGGCAGGTTGTTCAGTGTTTTCATAGCTTCTGTTAGTGTAACTGATAGTGTCCTGTTCTCCTGAACTTTACTCAGAATAGGTGTAGTTCACAAGTGAGGCTTCTTTTTCTTGTTCTCAGTGAAAGAATGATTTTGGTTTGGTTTGTTTCAGAGCTGGAAAAGGAGATCACCAGGAGACCGAAGAAAGTCTGCATTGTTAAAGTGGTGGGAACCAGGAACCTGTGGAAGAACATCGTAGTATTGTGTGTGAACTCGTAAGTCAGATCTCTTTCCGGTTTGAATAGTTGTGCGGCTCGTGAACTGGTAGCAGTAATGTGAAATGATGGGGGAGCCCCTCTGTTTCCTAGTGTGGGACCCTTCACTAGTGCCTTAGATAAATGATCCTGGAAAAACACAGGCTGTTGTAGGGAACTATTTCTTATGACAAACGTGGAGGAAATAATTGCCCATTTCAGGCAGCAGCACCACGTGTCTTCTCAAGTGTTGTGCTTCAAATGCACTGCTTTCACTCAGATCTCTCATGGCCACATGCTGGTGCATGCTCACGCATGCAGACATCTGCTGGCATCCTAGGTGGGATTTTTGAAACCATTAATGCCACAGGAGTACAAGTTCAAGTTGTTTACATCCTACGTTGCAGAGGAAGATGTTGCTTGCCAGTAAATACAAGCCTGCCCCTCTGTGTAACAGCTGTCCCTGACAGGCCTTCAAAAGAAGATTATTAAGTGCTTCAGCTCGCCCAAATCATGCACAGGGCACGCAGAGAGAATGTGCTGTCTTACACAGAGCAATGTAGTGCTTGTGTCCTAAGGCTTCAGCTTGGACTTAAATTTATGGGCAAAACTAGACCTCTGCCTGAGAGTTTTGCAGGTTACAGGTTCTGGCTGAAACTGAGCACCTTGTAAAGGGTAAACAGATGCTGCAAAATTAGCCTCTAACCAAAGCCAGCTTCTGGGGATGGAAACAGGGTCAAGTTTTCTAGTTTCTCTGTCATATAAAATGCCCTTTATTTTCAAATGGGAAGTGTGGAGGAGGCTGGAAATCCCCCATTCTCTACTGTCTTCAGCAGTACATAGCTCTCTTGTGGCTTTTTCTTCATCGTTTCAGGGTCTTAGTCTGCAGCCTTCACTCATGTTAGCACATGGATCAGTTGTAACCCAAAGAGGACAGCCCCTGTGCTGGGCTGATAGTCACCTGGAGGCACATGGGCTTCAGGCATCTGTCTCCTGCGCAGTGATTGCAGAACCAACTCTGGTTTTATGAATTCATTTGTCACTATGTCCCACCTACTAGTGAGTGGCTCCCCTTGTTCTCAAAAAGCGTTTTCATTTGAGACTGAGCTGGTAGATTTAATAGTCAGTGTTAATTGGTTTTGTGAAAAACCTTTACATAGGGAATTTTCCCCTTCTTCCTCCCCCTATTTGATTACACTTGGAAATTCTGTAAACGAGAACCAGGCAGCCTGAAGAGTGACTTTTGGCAATAGCACAGTGTCTGTTTGCTGTCCAAGTAGAGGTGAAGCAGGTGTGTGTGTGTGTGTGTGTGTAAATAGCTTTCATGTATGTTTTTAGGGGGTGAAAAAAAAATTATTTTAAGTCTGTTGTTCCTGTTAGATGGGGATGTGCTGACTTTTAGCAGCATGGAATATGGAGAAGGAACCCCCCTTGCAGATAATGAGGCCTCAAGGGAGATAAATGTGTTTGGTTTTAAAAGCAACTGTTCTGAACTGCTCGGCAAGTTAAGCTAATAGAGTAATTCCTGGAGAAGCAGGCTGGAAAGCAAAGTCCAAATGATACATTAATTTAGTTTATAGGTCATGGCAACTTCAGCAAGTGCGTTTGCATGCATAGAAGAGAGATAGAGGAGATACACCCTGGTTAACTCTGCCCTCTTATTAAATACTGTTCTGTTGATTAATATTTCTCTTGTGGAAGGAGTCAGTTATAGTCTAGATATCCAAAGCAAATAACATTCTTGTGTTACAGCAAGTACTTGTGGTAGGTTCGTACTGGAAGGGAAAAGGTGTTTGGCATTGGGAGTGTATTTTTGAACTATGGCATTGATTCACAACATTGCAAAAGACGTTCCCTGGGCTACCACTCACTCAGTGATTGTGTATTACCTCAACCATTTCTACACTTGCATTAATATCCAATTTACACTCACAGTGCCTCACATTCCTGACATTCAGGAGGATAGAGACATATTAATGTAATGTAACTGCCATTCATTTTTTGGATACCTGGATCAATGCCCACCACTCTATCAGGGACAATTAATTTGTGACATGAGGTTTGTCTGGTCTAAATGCCAGAGACAGGAGGCCTTTGCCAGCAAGGACTGCACTGGGTGTAGATGGGAGCACTGACCTCCCATAAAAACTCTGCTGCAATTTTGCAACACATCAGGGGTGATGTTGAGGTTTCTCATCTGACTTCTGTACCTCCAGCCCCCAGCTCCTTTTCCTGGAGAAGCAAGGGCAAACAGAAGAAAGGAGTGAAATGGAGTGGCAACGTCTTCATCCCTGGCATCACAAAGAAACTTTTAAAAGAAGAGGGGATACATTGCTATGAAGCGTAGTGTAAATGTGTAGATTGAATTAGGGCTTATTGTTTCATAATTGTAATAATCACTACAGCACAATGTGTGACTTGAGATACTTGTTTCAGTTTTAACAGGCTAATGTGGGAAGTGAGATGCAGTCTTTAGTACAATGCTAGAGGCATGTGGGTCTTCCTGGAAGGCACATCTGTATTGTGCTGTTTTGCAGTTCAAGCACACAGTCTGCTTTATCACAGTAGTGCTGGTTTTGTGGTCTTCAGCAGATACACTGGGAAGAGAGATGCCCTTCTTAAGAAGACAGGGGAGTTCTGAAATACATTGGGAAAACCAGTCACACACTAGAAGTCCTTGTAAAGTTGCTCATACTTGGATCTTGAGCAACAAATGAAGCCAGTAGGTTGCAAATGTCTGGTTGGATATGATTTTTTCTTTTGCTTCCTTTGGTCATTGGTTATTTTTGCAGTAGCATATAGAAATCTGATCTGAGTCTTTTTGCATCAGTTGTTTTATTCCTGTAGCAGAAGAAATGCTTCCTGCATTAGCCTGTTCCATCACTGAATTATATGACAGCACATGGCTGCCTTCTCAGCATTGATGGTTTTTTGCCCTCTCCTGTTCCTCCTAGGCTGACGGGTTACGGCATACACCATTGTTTTGCAAAAAGCATGATGGGACATGAAGGAAAGATGGCCATTACCCACAACTTCTATGCGGACTACTACACCATGGCTGGGATTGCACTGGCATCCTGCCTGGCCATGTGCCCGGTGGTCGGGTTTCTGGGGAGGAGAGGAGGACTCCTGCTTTTCATGATCCTTACAGCTCTGGCATCACTTCTGCAGCTGGGCCTTCTCAACTGTAAGTTCAAGAAGAGAGCTTTTCAGGACCACATGAGTTTGATGTGCAAATAAGGGACTAGGAAATACTTGCGTTTCCTTTGCCTTTCTCAGATTTGACATGCCATAAACGTGCTTAGTTTAAGAAGCTGAATTTATTTGAAGAATTCCTCAAACACTTGTTGTCTTAGCTTCATTAACAAAAGGCATTGTGTTCTGGATGAGTCCCTGTGGTGAAGCTTGTTGAGCATTGGTGCTGCTTCTAGGGTTGTCACTTAAAACTAAACAAATAAATGCTTTTGATTTTAATTTCAGTGAAGTAGCCTCTGGGGAAAGAGGTGGGTAGGGATTAGGAAGGGAAAACTTTCCCACTTGAGTCTGTTCTTCCAATGGCTTCTAGACGAAACAGAAGTTAAAGCAGTAGGTATATGTACTCTGCCTTCTCTGAGCATCGTTACATTGTAGTAATATACAGGTAGCATGGAAATATGCAGCTGAGAGACCCTACTTTTAACATGGAGTGTATGAATACTCCACATGAACGTATACACATGATTTTGTGAGGTGACGCAGCTTTTCAAATGGGCTGTTCTTGCCAAAAGCAAGAGCGTCTCACTTCCTCTTCTGCAGGTGATGACCTTTCTCTGGTCCATCTGAGCTGCTTCAGCTATTAAAAATGCTACAGGCATATTCCCTTTCCTTTTTATTATTTTATTTCCTTGTCTTAACTTTCTGTTGATAGAGGAAGTTGAACTTGATGGATTGGAGAGGTATTGAAGCAGAGGGAATGTGGGCTGTGCTTTGCCACTCTCACAATTGCCCATCATTAGACCTCTGTCCTGTTAAACCTCCAGGAGGTGGGAAGAGGGTTGAGACATGTTTTGGACAAACTGGATATAAGACAAACACCAAAGCACTCGTTTTTGCTGGATTTCTTTTCTAAGTTTAGAAATAATTAAGGGCTTTAATGGGAAAGGATTTTTTTTTTTTTTGCATTGAGAATGGAAAGATTTCACATTCCTGCATGAAGAAGGCAGCCCCAAAGCAGCAAGAATTGTCCATATTTATAGACCACATTCTCTAGAAGTGTTTACTAAGTTAACCTTTAGCAAATGCACTATTTGTGGGAGTGTAGGAGGGAAACAGGGAATGACATGGAGGAAACTCCAAATTCACTTGTTTGCTCCCAGCTCAGCATGTATGTTTACATTCTCTTTAAGCACACTTACCATATCCAGCAGTTCCAGCTGAGAGCAGGAGAAGCCCCCTGAGCCCATCTCATCCTCAGCCCATTGATAAACTCTGACCATTCGCATGCACACTGGGCATATATGAGACCTCCCAAAACTCCAAGTTCTTATGGTGATGTCATTCAGGTCTCTCTACACTGGATTTATCCTATATTTGGTGGGGTTTTTTAAGGGTGTCACATGTTTGTTGAGGCTGTTGAGGTAATAAATATGCAATTTGCTTAGTCAAGAGAGAGTGTCAGGGTCACTAGTCTGCCTCAGAGCCATGAAAATCTGGTTGCCTTTTTTTAACAACAAGAAAGGCATCGAGGAGGTGGGTTGGAACAGCATGAAGAATTATTACTACCTTTCCCATAATGGGTTTAGGTGGTTTTGTCACCAAAGTTGCTAAAATTAAGAGCAGCCATAGGTATGTTCTACTATGCTGGCACCTAGACTTCTCTCAATGCTCTGAACCCATCAGCATTCTCTGTTCTGACTCTAGCCCCTTTGTTTGTGAGAAACTGAAGAAAAGACAGCCTTGAACTTCAGAGCAGCTCATCTCCCCCAACTCTAGACTATACCCTCCTTCTTCCTCATAAGAGCTAGACAGTGTTTGGAGAGAAGCAGTGACCCTGCTGATCAGTAAACCTGTTACAGCCTCTTGAATGTTTTAGCTTAGCATAATTTGGGTGTAATTAGCAAATGAAATCAGAATTTGAGAAGGCAGGCGAGAGAGGGAGAGGGCTGTTCTCCATCAGCAGCTAGCCCATGGCTGACCTTGAGACTTGCTGTGTTCAGCCTTTCCTCTGAACCTCAGGGTGTCACCTGGAATATCATAGGAGCCTGTTGAGAAATCACCACCAGAGATGTGCCCAGCTTGTGCTGCTGCTCTTCTCCTTGCTGCCTAGTACTGCCATGCACACCCTTGTGGTTAGGACACATGGCAGCTGGTGGTTAGTGTGACACAAGGACCACCAGATCAGTGTTTTGGTGTGGAAGAGCTCTCCCACCAGTGCAGCGGTGCTGCTGCACAGCATTTTACTCTGTAACTAAAACTGTTGACCATTCCCTCAGGGCTGCAGTATGAGGCCAGTTTCTCTTCTCCTTGTTCACTAACAACAAAGAGGTCTTTGTGTTAATCCCAGTGGTAAGTCTGGGCTTTTAAAAAGGTTTTACTGCTGAATTTGTTATCACTGTCTCATTAGTGTGCTGCCCTCCATCTGAAAGGGGCCTGGAGATGGCATACCATATCTGGTGGCCATGGGAAGATGTGCTGGTCGTGACATGGGAAAAAATGCATAGGGGGCTGGGGGGCATGTGCGATTTACCTTTTTTTATTTTTTTTCCTTTGTATAAATTTCATATGTAACAACAATATGTTCTTGATTTCTCTCCTTTTCTCTTTTATTTTCATCTTGCTCCAAACTCTATGATCTTTGATCCAGTGATTGGAAAATACAGTCAACTTCCAGACTCAGGTATGGTTTACAGATGGCTCTGCATCATTCAGGTCGTGATCTGTCGGAAGTGGGTGGATATGAAAAGCCATGGCCCAAGCACCCAGAATGGTGTTACCGCCACAGAGCAGTAGGAGGAAGGCTCACTTCTACACAGTGACTTGGGGCTCCACTCATAGGCAGGACTGTGAGCTTACATGCAGTCTTTTGGTCTAGCATCCCCTCCACATAGTCTGATTTGCCTCTGCAAGTCAAGAGATGGTGCAGACATTCCTCAAGGCTTATTTTCAGATATGGGACAGTGTTTTCTCTGAAAGTCTACTTCTAAGAAGCAATGTTTCCACTTTTGTCTTTTCCAGAAAGGTCTGAGATGCCAAAGTCCCTTCCAATATGGGGACTCACGCACCATAGAAGATACTTCACCAGGCACCTTATCCCAGCCTGAAGTACTGTAATAGCAATGCAGTGATAGGCTACAGGGGAACAAAACCTACCATTCTGTATTTGATTTAACAGACCTGTCCTTGCCCAGATGTTCTAAGATTAGTTCTGCTGAGTAGTCATGACTCCCTGCGGGGTCAGTGGTGCTGCTTCACTACTATGCAAGAGGTGCCAGGGAGACCTATAGTTTGCAAGGTACTGTACTCACATCCCTGTTTGCTGGCAGGATTTGCCCTCTCTCACAGACTAGGGATGCACTGCAAAAAGGGCTTAGCCCTGAGGAGGCTGTAGCACATTCTGGAAATTGCAACCGAAGAGCTTCCAAATACCTTTTGCTTTCCTGAGAGCTGATGTATTCAGCAAGAGCAAAAGCAAGTGTTACTTTTCATTGGATCCAACCCAGAGAAGCTGCTTGGGACTGCGTACTCATGAGCAGCCCTTTCTCCAGGCAGATCTCAGGACTTGGCTGTATTTGATACAAAGCTCCGGTTCTTTCACCAGTATGTGTATTAGGCATGGTGTGTTCCCCTCATATGACACAACAGTCTGCAAGTAATGTGACCTCCTCACTGGTCAGGACAGACTACATGAGCTTGTACCATCCTGAATCAGATATACCACCTCTGCCCAGAGAAGATGGTGAGAGCGCAGCAAGTGAGGGATACATCATCCTTGTGGCCAGGAGGCAGTTTGCTTTAGCTTTGTTTAGATTTACTGGGGTTTCTTCCTGTGCTTGACAGACACTGTTTGCTCTCAGAGTCCTTGCTGCCATCCAGCCATGAAATGATTGAGCAAACAGCCTGACTGGACATGGTGACTGTGCTTCAACTTTTCTCCTAGAGTTGTCAGGCAAAGGCTGTCGAATTGGAGGTTGCAGAGTCTGCAAATTGATCACATGCAGGGGCTTAGACACAGAGACAGGAGCACTTCTCTTTCTTTCCCCTCTTGTCCTGTTAGCCTCGCCAATACCTAAGCCACCAAGCTGTACCAGATATTTGGCAGTTTGATGAATGTGTCTGCCTCTGTCTGTCAAAAGTGGCTGGTGCCTAAAAGACTGCCCAAAGACATGTTTTTTTCTTGGGTTTTACCTTTTTGTGGTGGTTGAGTGTAAATAATTCAGAGATCACTGCTATTTTAGGCATGACATTATGGGTTTTTTTCACATATGTTTGTGTCTCAGGTGCTTGGGGAATGGATTTTATAAATACTAGTTTTAAATTAGCATTACAAAAATTACTCAAATCCTTGTCAAGGGAGGATGAGTAACATAAGCCTGTTTTCTTCCTTGGAAATTTGGTCTCATTCTCACTTTTTGTGAACACTCTTGTCCTGACAGGTATGAGTGACAGCGTCAAAGACAAATTCTCTACTGCATTTTCCATCGTGGGTATGTTTTCTTCTCATGCGGTTGGAAGCCTCAGCGTGTTCTTCTGTGCTGAAATCACACCCACAGTAATCAGGTAAGATGCTGGAGCTGCCCCTCTTCAAAGGATGGAGAAGAAATTTTCATTTGATTGATAACTGACTGTGTAACTGGACGCACTGTATGGGAAGGGAAATCCCCCATAATTGGAGACCTCACAGCAATTTTGGGACTGTTCTTTAATATCACTGCAGTCGATCTGCTTAAGTAAATGCCTTTCTGTAGACAGAGGCTTTGTTTCCAATGGCTCCACCTTGTGTCTCATCGTGGTTATCATCAGCAAGGCAAGCACTGTATGAATTGCATTTTTTCCAGTGTGGTGCAGTCTTATCTACTTAGCTGAAGCAAATCATGCAGTTGAACTGTGTTATTGCTCTGCTTACTCTGCTGGATTTGTACAAGCAGTGACCATGGGAGTGTATGGCTTGATATTAAAAGGGAAATTCCATGAGTGTGCAGAGGAGGAGATAGAATCATAGAATCATGGTTTGAGTTGGAAGGAACCTTAAAGATCATCTAATTCCAACCCCCTTGCCATGTGCAGTGGCATCTCCCACTAGATCAGGCTGCCTAAGGTCCAATCCAACCTCGCCTTGAACATGTCCAGAGATGGGGCATCCACAACTTCCTTGGGCAACCTGTGTTAGTGCCTCACCACCCTATAAACAAACGCAATCTCTGTCTCTCTAGGGCAGGTTTATTGGGCCAGCTATAAGGGTGCTTTGTTGAAAAGAAGTGTTACAACAAGTGCTGTCAAACGCAGTCCTGCCTCTCCTACAGCACCAGTGTGAGGAATCTACTTTTACTGCAGATAGTCATCTCTGTACCCAGATCTATCTTAGCAGAGGCTCAAAGTTTTTGTGAAGAGGAGTGCTTTGATCCTGGGCAATAATAGAAATCATGCAGATGATCTGCACTCGAGATTTTCTCATAAAATGTCATTGTGTAGTTAGGGTTTTGTACCATTTTGTGTATTTACTGTTATCTTTCACAGCATAAAGGTTGTGCTTGTGTATTCTGGATTATGCTTCAACGATGCCACAGCCATTCAGGAGTCTGCCCTGATTGAATTTCCCAGGAATGTAGGTTATATGGGTGGAAGACAGAGAGTGGAGGGAATAGGGTTCTCCTCTTTTTTTTCTTTTCTTTTTATCTCTCCAAGTCATGTACCTTTTCAATATCTTTTCAAAAGTATTAAAGCAAAACTATCAGTTGAGTAGCCAGAGTCTCCTTGATCCATGGTCTTTTCTTCCAAGCTATCTGACTTTGTGAATGTATTATACAGATAACATTATTTCCACAGGGAAAGGCAGAGTGAGTGGTGAGAAGATTACACAGCAGCCTGAAACACTAACAGCAATTTACTTATGTGCATGTCAGTCAGTTTGGTGGTTTTATGCCTCGTTAATTCTCTTCTTGTCTCTGTTTGAAAGACACATAGACAAGGAATTGGCCATGCCAACCAGAGGACAGTCTCCCAAGTAGGGTCAGATGTGCAATGTAAAAAGCAAGCTTTTTTCCTTTTAAGTCACCTGCAGGGAAGGGAACAAAATTCTGGCTGGGAGCCAAAATTCTGCTTCGCTAGACTGTGTTGGGTGATACCAGGCAAGTGACACTAGCTGGATATGCTTCAGGGTCCCTTTTTATTAAGAGATGATTACATTCTGCAGCACTTTGAAGTTCTTGATAAGATCCATTCAGGACTGTAATTAGTAGGTGGAGCTCAGGCTGGTACATAAACCTGTCTCGGGCAGAGTTGTGGTTAAGCTGCCTTGGGTCTTGCATTTCAGATTTGACTACTCTCTCATAACTTCTCCAAAATACTGCCTTGGATACCTATTTGTGTTTCAGACCATCTTAATATGCTTTTGGTTGAATCTCGAGGAACTTTAAGGAAAAGGAAAGCAGAGGGAGAGCTGGGTCCATCTCTGGGGCTTCCCTGCAATCCTCCATCCCTGAGGCAGTGCTGGCACCCAGCACACAGGGGTCATTTGTACCCTTGCATTGTACACTGGTCTCCTGGTGCTAGGTAGGAGGGCTGCAGACTGGAAAACTCCTGTTCCTCCCACCAGGAGCTTCTGTTCAGAGCTCCTTCTAAACACTGAATTTAAGCACTAAGTGCCACCGATAATCCATCTCTAATAATCGTGATGGCAACACCACTGCAGACTGTATGGCTGCTAAATGGGAATTAACCTGAGGAAAGCATATGTCCTCTCCCCATCCTCTGCATGCTCAGTTACTAACAAGTGGAAAAGCAATCTCATTTTTTAATGTATCCTGCCTTTGCCCCCACCCAGACAAAGAAATGAAGAGGGCAGTGGTGGCCAAATTAGGAGCTTTACCCATCACTAGCTATCTCAAGCCAAATTCCCAGTGGGGTGCAGAGGTCTTTACTGAGACCTGAACCAGGCCTGGCTTTTAAAAGGTGATGCCTTGTCCCATGAGGCCAAGGGTGTCCTGATTTGTTACTGAAGGTCCTGGCCTAGTACTGAGCACACAACAGGGTTGCTTACATACAGAAAAGGCAGGGAGAACCACAGAGGCATCAGGGACAGACTGTCAGAAGAGATTGAGATGACTGGACAAGAAAAGCCCTAAAAAAATGGATCTGAACTCAGTGTTGGCCCCATTTTGTCTCATCCAACCTGAGTTATTCTCTGGTGGTTCTGTGCTCCAAACCCTACAGCAATGTCAGTCCATTTGCTCAAGACTGACAAATGGCCACGCGGAGACAGGATTAGGATGTCTCTGTTCTGAACAGCAATAAAAAGGGCAAGTTTCCCTCCTTAGGTTTAGCCTGGTTCAAGCAAAGGATATCTGTGAGGATATTTTGCTGTCGTCTGAAAAAAACAGTCATGGTAAGCAAGGAAGTAATCCCCTGTGGTCAGGGACACCCTTTCTGAGAATAAAATTTTGGACCAAAGTGCCTTTGCAATTTGCCTATGGCAGAATCATAATCCTCACACAAACCATCCTGCCTCACTGCCACTGGGAGCAGCAGTTGGAGGAGTGTCTCTGATCACCCCTGGAGCTCCCCAGCAGCCTTTGCACTCCCTTACTCAGCTCTGCTTTTTGCCTTGGAGCTTTTTTAAAATCAGACACTGGTCCACTGCCACAGAAGACAGTACTGAGGAAGAGTGGTATCCCAAAACACCCTGGATGTTTTTTTATTTCAATCTGCTGCCCCATGGCACCTGCGAAAATGGTGTGAGTGATGAGGGTGCTGCCTCGCTGGACCCATTTTCCTGATGTGCACATGAACAACAAAAAAATCCTATCAGTATTTTCAGTTTGCTTTCTTTTTTTCATTTTTCTGTTTGCAGTACAGGCAGACATTTAAAAAAGATCTCCTAGCATGCATATCAAAATGTATTTTTAAGCCTCCTTCTGCCAGGTTTGGATGGCACTGGATAAGGTAATGCCTGCTCTAATTACTGATATCACATGGGAAAACTTTTTTCCCCCCCTCCAAATCTGAAGCTGCTTGACCCCTAATGACAAAGCAGTCTTAGTTGCATTTTCCTATTCCCTTTTGGCTTGCTTGATGTCCTTCTACAGTGGTTTTTATAGCTCATCTCAGGTCCTCCTCCATGGTTGATGTACAATTTAGCCACAGCAGACACTGATGTAGATGAGCTGGGCTTTTATTGCTCTGCAGCAAACTTGGAGAGTGATTTGCTATGTGTTCAGGGCTGGTTGTGTTGATTTCTCATGTGAGTATATTAATGAAGTTGCAAGGAGGACAGTTGTACAATGACCACATTCAGATGGGTTTCTAAACTGCCATTGGAAAACTGGCAAGCTTTTTAATAAGGGATTTTTTGCAGTATTTGGCGAAGTCATTGTCTGTGAAAGATGCTCTGCTGAGTCTGGAGAATTAGAGGGTACATGAATTTTTGACCCAGTCAGTGTCCCAAGAGCATCTTTTGAAAGTTGTGCTTTGCTGTCCTTTAGTTGTCAAGCAGGAAGCAGTGGATTTTGGAAAGGATTGGGTGAAGATCAGCTTTACTGTGGTGGATGGCTGAGAGAATCTGGCATTTGTAGGTTTATAGTGCTGTGATTTCTAATATGCTTGATGGTTGATGAAACATGTTTTCCCCGAAGTAGTTGATGTAAAGCAGTTCATTTTCCTTCTGCAGTTGTCTCCTGTAAGACCCAGTTATTGCTGATAGTTACATCTCTGCCATTGGGCCAGGAACTGAAGCCTCTAAGCCCATCTGATCACCAGATGGTTTGGGAATAGATGGCATCTCCCACAGGAGCCACAGGAAACATGCTGTCCAGACGACCATAGTAGGGGGGTGGGGAGCAGGGTACCAGTGATTAAGCTCATAGGGAATAAAACAAGGACAAGCAGCCACGATTAGAGATGTTGCTAAATTGAGTCACTTGAGAGTGACACGCTGCTGGATGGAGACCTCAGTTGTGCCAGAGCAGGTGGAGGGTATGGTCTTACCCAGAGAAATGCTTGCATTGCTGCTTCTCTGTGGGGTCACCCAGCAGGGACAGGCGCTGGGAGCACAAGCTGTGCCTCAAAATGAGGTGCATGTGAGCTGGAGGTCTACTGGGCCTGCCTGCTCCAGGACCCGGAGAGACATTAGTGAGCAAGATGAAGAATTGCAAGAGACTTTGCTTGCATAGCCAAGCATCAGAAAAGAGCACTTAATTCAGTTTGCACAAGGAACTTCCGTGCTTGTGATTGGTGTGGATGGGGTTATGTTCACGTTAATTTATTTTTTTTAAACTATGTGTTTTCACTCTTTTTTGGTGTGCATCCCTGTATGATCACAGTACATGAGCACATTGCATTTAATAAATAAGCATTTGTGCCACAAAGAATATTTGATAAAGTTACCTATTTACAGTTCAAGCATTTCACCAATGTCAACCTTTTCATAACTCCTTTCTGTGATACAAGAATACACAAGAGCAAGAAAGAGTGAAATGAGGGATCTACCGCAATTTGTACAGTGAGTTAAGAGGTCTTGAAAATTAATCCCAAACTCTTGTTTCTTTATTCTGACCACTACCTATGTTTGCCTTTTTTTCCTGAAAAGGATGCATGTCATTGCAATGTCAGTGCTGAGAGGTTCCAGCCACAACACATTTTTATGGAAATAATATTTCAGCACTCAGCATTTGGCATAAAGGATCAAGGCACGAGCTTGTAAAGTCTAATCTCTTGCCTCCACTGCTGATTGGTGCCAGATACTCTAGAGGCAGCCAAAACCGACTTCCACACCTACTGCTTTTTGGTGTACCTTGTCTAACATGAAGGCTGACATGCTAAGTGAAATCTGGTATTCCCCTGCTGAACATGAGAATGCTTGGACATGGGAATACTTTAGAGGACTGTCTACATGCTCACATGGTGTCACTTCTCCTTGCATGGGGGCAACTATGTGGGTGGGAAGATACTTGAGTAATTTCCACACAGAGAGGCAAATAGACATTAATGATCTGCAACAGCAAAGCAACTCCCTAGCAGAATGGTTGCACAGTGTGAAAGATGTGAACAAACCAGGTTTGGATTTTGTATGTCTGAGTGCATGTCAGACAGAGGGGTAGCCTGAGGGACTCATCAGGGCTGTGGGTTCCCCACCATGGATGTTTTTGGGGGCTGTGCTGTCAGGAGGGGGCTGTGGGGCCAGGCTCTCACCTTTGCTGTGTTTGCAGGGGAGGTGGGCTGGGGCTGGTCCTGGCCAGCGCAGGCTTTGGCCGCCTGACTGCCCCCATCATGGAGCTCCACAACCAGAAAGGCTACTTTCTCCACCACGTCATCTTCGCCTGCTGTACGCTCATCTGCATCATCTGCATCCTGCTGCTGCCGGAGAGCAAGAATCAGAACCTGCCTGAGAACATCCCAGATGGGGAGCATTACACCCGGCAGCCCCTCCTGCCACACAAGAAGGGGGAGCAGCCCCTGCTTCTGACAAACTCTGAACTCAAAGATTACTCTGGCCTCCATGACTCAGCAGCTGTGAGTGACGGGATCTCGGAGAACACCACTGCCAATGGGATGAAGTCAATGTAACTGGGTGGATTTTTCTTCCTTCTTTTTTTTTTTGGTTGTTTTTTTTTTCTTCCCTTCTCTTTCTTTTGTATTTCATTTGATGCTGTTCTGCAGGAGGAACAGCACATTGGGCAAAGGTGTTTTGCACAGATTTTACAAACCGGTGATGGAGCAGACACAGACTTGGGGGAATTCAACTCTGCTGCTAAAGCAACTTTTGGCATCTTCAGCCGTTGTGCAAATTGCTCTTGAAAAATCATGGAGGAAAAGACTCATCTGAGAAAAGACCTGGCTGGAGGTAGCCCTTCAGAACTCTTTTTTTTCCTGCCATTAAATATGTATATTTATTTTGTTTTATTCTCAAGAAGCACTTTATTTTCTTGTCCTTTCATAGATCGCAAAAATGAAGCCATCTTATTAGAAGAGGTGCAGCCATTCCAAGAAAGAAACCAGACTGGGGGTGTGTGGGGCTGTTCTAATTTGTTTCTGTGTTTCTTTAAGGGAAAGAGTTACCCACCACAAAGTTGAATTGACTGAAATTTAGACTTGTGCAGCATGCTTCTGACTGTCTAGAAAGTCAAAGCACCCAGGTTGTCTGCTGTGTTTGTATACACCAAAAAAAAAAGAAAAAAAAAAAAAAAAAAAAGAAAGCAAAAGCTGTTGTGACTCAAACTCTGACTGCATTTTAGGCAGCTTATGTTTGTTTTTATAGCCCATGTGCACTTAAAAGTTACTTTCTAAATTAGTACTTTTTTTTTCCACCAAATGCAGTGAGGAACATCCTGCCCAAACAAGCTGATTTTTCAATGAGAATCCACCTTCTGCATTTTAAGAGTCTATTACTCTATTTTAGAAGTTCCCAATGGTGTGTAATAGTAATGTAGATGATGTAAATGATGCAAAAAAATGAATTTTGCTGAGAATGGCTTTAATTACCAGGAGGCCCATACTCCAGTGGCTGCTCCAGGATGAGAGCATAGACCAGCAAGGACAAAAATAAAAGGAGCATGAGCTATGATCTGTATTTTTATTCTAAAAGGCAGCACAGATGGGATTCCTGCTCCTGGGAAATGTGTCCTGGCATTGCCTTACCTGTTTTGGGTTTTCAATTTAACTGGGCAAAATGCTTAAGTGACTGTTGGAAAGGAATAAATTGATAGCCTGTAAATAATGACTTACGGTTTGCTGTTGGCCCTCTTGGGGCTTTTAGAGAAGTGAACTCACACAGGTTACCCCTTTTCGCCAACTGCTCTCATAGGATTTTGCATCAATTGGATCAATCCTACCCTAGGCTAAGCAAAGTGAACATCCGAGTGTCTCCTACTGTGCAGATGGCACTTTGATAGTGG
This sequence comes from Piaya cayana, assembly GCA_013389865.1. NCBI lineage: Eukaryota > Metazoa > Chordata > Aves > Cuculiformes > Coccyzidae > Piaya > Piaya cayana. The sequence continues at coordinate 115,949 of WAAB01021907.1, forward strand.
CCACTTGAATTCTCTCCTCTAGCCTCCATACCAACTATTTCCTTTGGCCATCAGCTTTTGGTTCTCACTGTGTGAATACTGTGAGGATCTATTTCAATGCAAGGACTTTGTAAACAAACAGCTTTCTTGCATTGTGGTTAACCTCCCTGCTCTCCTTCCCTCTTCCCCTTTTGTCACTCAGGCCATCAGTTTGTGATTGCTCAGTGGTGCAGACATTAAACAAACAGAGCAGCAGGATGTTGATGTTGTATTGAGTGTCCATATGACTGCCACTTTGTTTGATGTACATCTTGCATTCATACATATGGAAAGCGCTCATTTGCACTTTCCTCCTCTGCCTTCCCTTCCCCTTCCTCCTTTGCTGTATATATTGTCGATTAACTACTGTACCTAACAATTTCCATCCTCCATTAGGCTGCCGATGTCCTCATACAGGCCCCAGTAAATCAGAGATACATGCTCCCTGTCGGGCAATGCAGTAAGTAGCGGAGCATCAGACACTGAAAAGTATAAGGGGACAGGTAGACCTGCAGAAGCAACAGAGATTGTTGTGTTCAGAGAAACGATGTTGTCCTAAAGCTGCTAATTTTTGTACAGAGGATGTGGACATTTAGGTTCTTCGTGAGCCTGGTAAGAAACACTGGACCAGTTGATGGTAGTTTGCCCAAAGTTATACTACTGTGTTTTTTTCACCTTTGCTATACTGTCTGTGACAGCGAGAGCCCAATCTTCCTTACGCTCGAGCTTTATTGTGAAGCTTGAGCACAGCCGCTTCTCTTTTTGTTCTGCGCTGAGACTCCTGCAGTCTGTGTTCACCTAAGGGAAAACCCAGGCCTTCCCCATTCATGCAGTATTCATGTGCCAAATTTGTGCAATACCTTTTGCCTTCAATACGAGATGCTTGTTGCAAGCCAGACGCGTTGGGCTGGGGGGAAGTGGGTTCACAATAAACTGGAGAAGCAAAACTAGTCTTAAGGGAAGAGAAAAAGGGCCTGAAAGCAGAGGAGCAGGGGCGAGCACGGAGGTGGAGAGGCTCGCACAGCATCCTGCCATCCATTGTGCCATGGAGACAGTAGCTCGTTCATCCATGGTCTCTGTGCCCATGTGCTCAAGCTATGGTGTGGCTCTTGTAGACCATCCACAAGCCTTTTAAACCAGATGCTTCCAGTGCTGCCAGTGCTCCTGGTGCACTCACCACTGTTGTCCACAGCACTTTATCGTTTCCTATTCTGGTGGTTGCTCTCTGATGACAGACAGGCCCAAGGAAGAGAATGGTTGTTTAAACATATCAACATCTCTACAGTAACCAAACTAGGTGACAGGAACACAGGGCAATTTTTTTTTTTTTTAATTCTTAAGAAATTGACTTGATTTGCTGCTTTTGGGGGGGATTTTGCCTGAAAACAGGTAGACGGTACTGATCTTCTGCAACGTGGAGAGCCTCACCCTCTCAAGTTGGTCTGGCCCCCTGCCTCTGTCATGACAATAAAACACAAACTAATTCTCTGCCTCAGCAGCTCCAGTTTTGCTCTTTTCCCTGAAAAGGTGAATAATTCTGTGATTTTATTTTTTTTCCACACACGCACACAGAGTTGAAAAGCTTTTGCTAAGCATATCTAGTGTGGGGGAGTCAGGTACTAGGTGATGCAGCAGGACATAATAGAAACACGCAGATGCTTACTGACCTCTGCGTAGTCCTGTGGTGGAAGGAGGCTCTCAGTCTGCAGCACCGTTGGCTCCTCAGCCACGTCTCCTCTGCAGCCATCACCAGGGAAGGCTTTTCTCAGGCAGCTCTTTCCAGCCACCACAGCAGGGGAATCAGTCAGGGCCGTCCTATCTTTTCTGGCCTTTTTCTGTGAACCTTCAGTGACCTCTAAGCCCATCAGTGGATTGTTCTTTGGATTTACCATTTAAGGGCTTTCTTCCATCTTTGCAAGTTTAAACAATAATGTGAAAGCGACATTATGCTTGATCTTGGGGGTTTTATCCCCTTTTAAAGTTTCAGTACTGCTTTTATTGCCAGAGACACTGCAAAGTGTTTTGTGGCCACTCAGAAAAGGGTTGCATGATTTAATTTTCATTGAGCGGGCTTTTTTTTTTTTTTTTTTTAATGGAAGTATTTTACTGAACTGTTGCCACTTCCTGGAGCCAAACACTAAAGGTCACCAAATTGGAAGCAGAAGTGCCATTATCTGAACTCTGTGAATGTCAAGTCAAGTTGCGCCTGTAGCTGGCACATAAGACAACACTATTCAGTGGGGGCTGATCTCTCCCGCTGTAACTTTTTTTTTCTTTTTAAGAAAAATAAAATGACAAACCTCATTTTAAATGTATTGTGTAAAATGTTTTTGGGGAAAGGAGTACAGTGTGTTATGTCTAGTGGATGAGACCTCCCTCCCCATTTCAGTTCCTGATGAAGTTTTAAAGAATTGTGTTACTGTACGTTTTGATCATGAATTAGTCTGGTGGTGCTTCCTCATAGCACAAGCTTAAATCAAGTACTGAAAACAGTCTTACAAGCTAAATGTCTGCATGATGTTACATCTGTTGTACCTACTGAAAAGAACTTTGTATGTAAATGTACAGAATAAAATGACGTTGTCCCATCAGTTTGCTCTCCTTGGTCTGGCTCCCTTGCAGGCACTCCTGGAACAAACCGGCAGCAGCTAATGTGCCACCTCAGTAAACAGCCCCACCCTCCAGAATAAGCCAATTTTACATCAAACTAATTAAATCACTACATTTATTTGCACCTAATTACCTTTTATATTCAGTCACAGAACAATAGTTGACTGTAAATTAAAAAAGAAAATAACCTACAACAGTTGAATTCTGTTATTTTGACCTTAACTGCGGCTGAGGATGGTGGCTCTTTCCACCAGGTAAGGCAGGGAGCTCTGCGCCCGCATCAGATCTGCAAGGTTGAAGCTACTGAGTTCTCGAACACCTTCAGACAAGAAAGTCATCAGGGGTTATGCCTTCTACAGCAGCGACCTCTCCATTTTTAATTGCCATGTGTGCCACCCCAGCAAGGTAAATTAATCAGTTTTCTGTAGGTTAAGACAGTTGTCTAGCAGCGGCACTGGTACTGTTTTATTTAGAATCCTAGAACATTTATATCAGAAGCTTAAGTCTGAGTCAGGATTCAACTTGCAATGCAAAAAAATAACTTGGACTCACTCATCAGGTTGCTACGCTTCATCTTCTAGATTGTTGTGAATAGTAGGTGGTGTGTCACAGCACAGCATGTCTCGACAGCTGCAAGCGGTCACTGTGCCCCTGGCTCAGTGGGTTTTTTGTATAGTTAACAACCTGCCCTTCTGTCACAGTTTAGCCCTGAGCCAGCTAATTTCAGCCGCTAAAACCATGCACCAGGGTAAGGAAAACTGAGCAAAGACTTGCAGATTGGAAACTAAACTACAGTTTTAATGAAATTATAATAATTATGAGAACAATTAGAAAGTAATTATATAGATATAAATAGAGAATTGCACCCTCACCCCTCGATGACTATGATCTCTCAATTTTATACTGAGTTTGATGGATATGGGATGAATAATTTGTTGGTCAGTTTGGGGTCACCTGTCCTGTCTGCCTCTCCTTGCTGGTGCAGCCCTTTCTCTCCAGCTTGAGAATGGCCTCGTTTACCATAGGGAAAAATATAAGCATTAGCCTCTCTGCACACCAATGCATTGTTATCTCTTCTAGAGAGAAACTGTCTGAAAAACATCCAGTTAGCTTTCAGAAAATTAAGTTGCTTAGTCTCACCTAATTACTAAGTCTAATTATTAGACTAAAACTAAGTCTAATTTAGCTCAAACACCTTGTTTAACAAAATAGCCTGTGGATCTGCCTTTGAAGGGATATTCATCCTACCTAAAAGCAAGTCCAGAGATGTAGCAGCAGGATACTTTGCGGTGGTGGTGGTGACTGCTCTGATTTTACTAATGAGTATGTTCACTTTACGCACACAATGCTCTTCCAACAGCCTGACAGATTTATCTATTGCTACAAAATTCAAGCTCTGCTTCTACGTAGCTCTCAGGGACATACAGAAAACCCTTGGTCCAACCCTTCTTGTGTTTTCAGTGCCCAGAAAATGGATGTAAATCCACTGTTGAGTAGTAGTAGTACAATTACCAGGGGCTAAGAAGACAGAGCAAGGTAATGCTCATTTTGTGTTACAGCTTTTCATACAAAAATACATGGTTTGGGGTTTTTTACTATTATTTGAACACTAAAAGCTGCAATGGTACTAAACCGTAGATTAACTGTACAGGTAGAATTTGGAACTTTTCCCAGCAGATCCCCATACTCTGCAGGCCAGATGCTGCATACACCTTTACAATGATATTCTCACATTGCAGTGTATTTTCTACTCTCCTCACCTGCCCCCTAATTTACAGGGTAACAAATCTGAAAAAAAAAAAAATCCAGATCCAACAATATCTAGGTCTATCTATATTTAATAACAACTGCAAATAAAACATACAAACCAAATAACTAATGTAATGTCAGTGTAAAAATTGCAATCAGTTTTTCTAAACCAAAACCATGTTATTTTACAATGACGCAAAGTCAGAACTTCTCTGGAAAAGCCATCATTTCTTCTTTGATCCTGTTTTCTATGAGCAAGGTGAAATTGCTGTCTGTGTTTTGAAGATTGTAGCTGACAAATATCTGCTTTTTGGTCTTGCTGGCTAAAACACAAAACAGAGAGTCAGCCAGAGTTTGCTCTTATATGAAAGTGATTAAGGTATTCAAGCAAGCCTTTTAAAAAAACATATAACAAAGGTTTCTAAGACAACATTCTCTGCTCCTGCTATGTTCGACCAAGTTATAAAGGAATAGCAGAAGTACTTCACCATCAGCATGCTGGGCACAACCATGTGCATTGTAGTGAGCAACATAAGCCTGGTGACTATCAACTAGGGGTTTGCCTGATACACTCAAAAGCCTCACTGTGCTTTTAGTGGATTCTGGATATTGCTTAAATACAGTACAGCCCAAGTGAAACCACAGACCATATTATACTCGAAGCACTGGAATCTATTTGTGAGCTGGTAAGTCTATGCCATGGAAAACAGAGGGAAAATGCCCAAGAAAGTGATCAGGACCCAATTAACAAAGTTCTGATTTATTACAAACCTCTAAAAAGGTCCTGAAGAGCGTGCACCACTCTTGTCTAAGTCTGCTGTCAATAAATCTGTTTCTTTTAACCTTTATTTATATGGTGCCTCTGAACACTCCAGGAGACTAGAGAGGTTGAACATGATGTAGCCAAGCAGAAGTTCCAGGCTACTGTAATGACAAATACCTAGGAGAGAGGTGCTATAAAATTAAAAGCTGTCTTCCATGACACAGCTAATTAACAGTGACAAAAATAATGTCCACTGGGGCAAGAATACTTAACTATCAGAGCAGAAAAGATAACACCACAACGTGTTTCATAAATAAAATGGAATCCTACTTAGATTTTACCACAGTCATATAGCAATTAGTAACTCTTCATACACTGCTAAAGCTGAACTTTGTGATGAATGTAACCACCACAGAGGAAACAGGCACTGTACTTAAACTGAGTTGTGGAAAATAGAAGACAAAAAATGGTATTTGGGTCACAAGATATTGCTGGTGAGGAATGAAGTGGGAGCTGACAATCCCATGGAAAAATCAGACTCTTCTGCTGAATATTCAAAAGTATCACCTGAATTTTAAATACTCAAAGTAAAGATGGCGTAACTGCTAATATCTCAGTCCTTTTAAATAGCAAAGTTAACTATAAGAAACCTATATATACATATAAAATATACTTAAACATTACTTTTGAGGCATCTTCCTTATGTAAATCAATTTATTATCATTTGCCATTCAAACAGGTTACCAGCTTCCTAGCTCAGCAAGTAAAGCTGTTTCTGAAATCATAGAATCACTAGGTTGGAAAGGACCCACTGGATCCTTGAGTCCAACCATTCCCATCACTAAACCAAGCCCCTCAGCACTTCATCCACCCATCCTTTAAACACCTCCAGGAAGGGTGACTCAACCACCTCCTCCCTGGGCAGCCTGTTCCAGTGCCCAATGACCCTTTCTGTGAAAAATTTTTTCCTGATGTCAAGCCTGAACCTCCCCTGGTGGAGCTTGAGGCCATCCCCTCTGGTCCTGTCCCCTGTCACTTGGGAGAAGAGGCCAGCTTCCTGCTCTCCACAACCTCCTTTCAGGTAGTTGTAGAGAGCAAGGACTTGTTTGCCTTCTAAAACTTGGCCCTACAAAAATGCCAATATAATGCAGCACATCGCTCTGATTGCAAAAAAAGGGCACTTGGCACCAGACTTTGTGATACAAAGCAACATATTTTGTAAGCACTAGTGATTCATCATCATGCCCTAAATGAATGCAACACTAATTTTGAACTAATTAATACCATTATCCTATCTAACAAAACTACATCGTACACCGCAGTGTTAAAATTCAACTTCTTAATGATGTTTGTGTAAGATTTGATTGAATCTTTGACACGCTCTTCAGGTTCCTGGGAACGCTGTGACTCTCTCAAGCCTGCCTGTGCCAAGGAGCTTTGCTCCCAGCAGGACCTTTTCTCTCACCACTTCCCCACGGTTTCATTTGGACATGTGGACTCTTGTAAGAAGGACAGAAGAGGGAAGATCTTATGCCTCCCCAGAAGACCATCTGCAGCTTCAGAGCAAAGCAGAAAACCACAAAAGACAAGGCTTACCTAAGAAATCCTTTCAGCAGGGCTGCTTCCCATGCAGCCTGGCTGCCAACCACTGTTGCACCAGTGCCTTGCAGCAGGGAAAATGCTTCCTTGTCCCTGACATGCTGAGAGCCAACAGGCACTATGGCAGCACAGACCAAGTTCCTACAACCTCATGGACAGGGCCACAGGCTGAATCTAACCTTGAAGGGGAGCCCAGCAGGAGAACAGTCAGAACAAGTGTTAGGCATAAGTTTGTAGACCATATACACTGGAAAAGAGGTGGTGGAGGAAAATTGTGCCCAGCTGGGAAAGACTCAAATAAGAGGTTGAGATCTTCCCTGAGAGCCTGCCAGTCACTACAGAGGGAGGATGGAGACCTGGCACTGTTCAGCAGTCGCTGCAGCCAGAAGTGCTGTGATTTCAGGATACACAGGTAAGGGAGACACTAATGGACAAGATTTTCTCAAGAATTGGAATCCACTAACCTACAGGAAGCAGTATTTTAGGATTTGGGCTTCTTGACAAGTGAGAGACACCTTGTGCCAGAGCAATCAGGCAGGGTGGTGGGAAACAGTCCCTGCACCTAAAACAATACTATCCGTATATAGATAAAATAAGTAGAAAGAGGAACAAGAATATGGTAAATGTGTATTCAGCAACAGAAAAGAAGAAAACAACCTCTCTGAAATAAGGGCAAAGGTAGAGGCAGTACACTAAATACAGTTGTTCTGGCTAGGACTCCTACCAGGCTACAAAGAAAACAACAGAACCATGGGTACACAGATGTGTGTGAGCACTGAAACTCCTGCTTCAGGGCAAGGAACACGACACTGCACGAACAAAAGGCAGGTAATAGAATGTGACTGGGAATATAAAAGAAATAAAAATATTTATGTTCAAATGGCATTGTATGCTACTTAACCTAGCACCTGCTGAGACCAGAATGGAAACAGCATACCAAAAATGGTGACAGCATATTAAAAAAAAAAGTAAATACTGCCTGCCCAAACCACAGGGCCAGATGGTTATAAAGGCTACCTTGGAAGTACAGCTACAAGTCACGCTTGGCTGTGGATTCACCTCTGTTATGACAGAATTTGTAGGAGTAATGAGGATTTAATTTCCCAGAGGAAAACAAAATGCCAACAACCGCAAAGGTTGGTGTTTCCAGTCAAGGTAGAACACAGATGTCCTTACCAAGCACTTCATGAAACAAAGATACAGAGATGCTTAGTAGTGATCTTGCAGATACACTGGTTTCAGGATAATAAACAATTTTAGACTAAGTGACCATGAGCTGACTTAAATTGATGGATTGACAAAATCAAGCCTAAACACTTAGGTTTAGGACTTCAGAAAGAGCATTTATTTCTATTCTCAAAAGTCAGTTATGATCAGGTGAAGAGGAAGCACGTAATTATTCAAAGCCAGAAGTATAGTATTGACTTTCCCCTTCCAAACAAAAGTGACAAAGCTCTATAGGCTTTCCTTAACACAATATACCTTAAACAGGATAGCACAAGTAAGAATACTATCTATGAAGAATATTAAAGGGGCTGACTAGCAAGGAAATCTGTGACCCAGTAGTTAGATGGCATGGATACAGAGGAATATTGACCAAAAGCCTAGCTGGGACATAGCGGGCAGAGAAAACTCAAGATTAAATAATGAAAGGCACTTCACTTAAGGCACACAGAAAATAAGAGCGTGCATTATGACCTGAGGATAAAGAGTAAATGATATCCCAGCACCAAGCAACACTATCAGTTCTCAGTTACAAAGTGAGTGAAATTAGCAATTCATATGAGAAAAGGACCTTAAACAACAAAAGGCAGTGAAACTTAAGAGCATTTACTGAGAAAAATCAGGCGACCCTGACAGCCTCTGTCCTAGCACACTGAAAGAACTAATGTAAGAAATGGCAAACAATTACTAACTCTAGCTATGAAGCCCGTAATAAATCTTTAAGAGTGAAGATAGCACATGTGCTAAAAAAAAGACAGGGGAGAGTGGGAATCACCAGGAGAACTTAGAGCTGTTAGCTGGACTCCAATGCTATACAGAAACTTAGAGCAAAATTCAGAAGAAATAAGTAATGAGGAGACCAAATGGAAAGTGGAACAAATTATTACACTTTATTCAAAGTAAAACCTCTCTGACTACTTCAAGAAATCATGTTCTACTATATACCATAGAATTATTACCTTAAGCAGAACTGATTGAACTCAGGATGCAGAGCAAAAGTTGCCACCAGAGGAGACTATAACAGTGATTATAAGGTATCAGGATGAAGAAAGGACACTAGTACTGTTTTTCAATGATCAGTCTTGCAAGCAACTCTTTTTTATATATGTTTTAATGGCCACAGAGAAGAAACCTCATGAAACTGCCCGACAATACAAACACAGGAAGTATTGCCTGTAACGAAGATCAGTATACAGATGGTTAAAAAGAATTATGTGGCCTTTCCAACTGAAACAACAGAAGNGTTATTATAAGGCATCAGGACGAAGAAAGGACACTAGTACTGTTTTTCAACCATCAGTCTTGCAAGCAACTCTTTTTTTATATATGTTTTAATGGCCACAGAGAAGAAGTCAGTGTAGCCTCATGAAACTGCCTGACAATACAAACACAGGAAGTATTGCCTGTAACGAAGATCAGTATACAGATGGTTAAAAAGAATTATGTGGCCTTTCCAAATGAAACAACAGAAGTAAGATGAAACTGAGCAGTGCAGCCTCTTGCATTTAAAACTTGGTAATGAGATCTTCAGCAGTTTGTCAGTTGAATCTGCACCAGTTACTGGTAGGGGATGATGAGTAACCACCACAATGCAGCTGTCAGAGATGTGAATGCATTAGGCCAAGTGTTTGGTTTAGCAGTAAAGGACTCTGAAAGTTTAGCATTCAGATTTAGAAGTCTGGCATTGCACTAGATATAGCAGGGCGGTCTTACATCTGGAGAGATGCTTATTACACACTGCAGGGACAGTCAGATTAAGCACTGGCATTTGTGAGACGATCCAGGACTTTCTAGGCCAGAATATCTCAGAATTTGGGGGAGCCAAAAGGTGCAAGAGGTGATGAGGGTTGGCTTCATTTTCAGGCAAAATGCACACGTCTCACATTGATGGCCATCCCACCCCATTGCACAGAAGTATTACAGTTTCACAGAGAGTAGGGCACTGAAAATCCCACCTGATAGGCCTATGTGTGTGCTTCCCTTACCCCAGGATCATAGAATCATAGAATTGTTTGGGTTAAAAGAACCTTAAAAATCATCTAATTCCAACTCCCCTGCCACAGGCAGGGACACGTCCCACCAGACCAGGCTGCCCAAGACCCCATCCAACCTGGCCCTTTCCGTGAAAATTTTTTTTCTGATGTTCAGTCTGAACCTCCCCTGGCAGAGCTTGAGGCCCCTTGTCCTGTACCCTGACACTTGAGAGGGCAGCTCCCTCCTCTCTACAACCTCCCCTCAGGTAGTTATAGAGAGTAATGAGGTACCCTTCAGCCTCCTCTTCTCCAGGCTAAACAACCCCAGCTCTCTCAGCCGTCCCTCATAAGGCCTGTTCTCCAGCCCCTTCACCAGNGCAGGACCCGGCATCTGGCCTTGCTGAACGTCATTCCATCGGTCTCAGCCCAGCGGTCCAGCCTGTTCAGATCCCGTTGGAGGAGGATCCTCCAGCAGACCCACACTTCCTTCCCTCATTCCGCGCCCGCTCAGCCTGGTGCGGTGCCTCCAAAGCCTCCGGGCCAGGGGCCGGGGCCGCCGTCCCGAGTCTCCCCCGTTCCCCGAGGCCGCCGCCCCCCATCCCGGCCCCGCGGGACCCCGCACCTACCCAGGCGCTGCGCCAGGCAGGCGGAGGCGGTGTCGGACGGGTCCCCGAGGAGCGAGGCGGCCACCGGGATGCTGTCCTGCAAGCGGAGCACAACACAACGCGGGACTCAGCCCCCGGCAGCGCGGGGCACGCGGTTCCCACGCCCCCCGACACCCACATCCCCCTCCCCCACAAAAGGTGCGAAGGCAGCGGGGTCCCCGCCGCGAGGCTCCCTCGACAGCCGCGGGGGGAAGGCGGTGGGGACAGAGGACACTCACGCGGGGTGTGCACATGGCCACGGCCAGGCTGGCGAGGGCGGGCGCGGCGCCCACCCAAAGGAAAAGCGAATCCCGCAGCCGCATGGCGTGGAAGTGCACCCGCTGCTCGCCCAGCCGCCCGCTGAAGTCGTGCAGGGCGATGCCTCCCGCAGCAGCTCCCCCGCCTCCCGCCGCCGCCTCCATCGGCCTTTTTTTCCCAGCGCGGAAAGGCCTCGGCGCACAAGGCCTGAGCGGGGGCCCGCCCCGCGGCCCGGGGAGGCGGAGCGGCGCCGAGACCAACCCCCGCAGCCGCCCCCGGGAGACACGGGATGGTGTGAGTTGGGAGGGATGTGAAGCATCATTCAGTTTCACCTCCCCTGCCCTGGTCAGGGACACCTGCCGCCAACCCAGGCTGCCCAAGGCCCCATCCAACCTGACCTTGAACACCCCCAGGGATGGGGCAGCCACAGTTTCCCTGGGCAGCCTGGGCCAGGGCCTCACCACCCTCATCGTGAAGAAATTCCTCCTTATATCTAGTCTAAATCTGCCCTTCTACAGTTTATACCCATTGCCCCCAGTCCTATCTCTACAAGCCTTTGTGACCAGCCCCTCCCCAGCTTTCTTGTACCCGCTTCAGGTACTGTAAGGTCTCTATGAAGTCTCCTTGGGATTAAGGCGGAGGCAGCCGCAGGGATGGAGAAACCCCACTAGATGGCAGGTAAACCCCTGCTTGCAGAGGCACGACCGGCAAACCGGGGTACAGGCGGCTGCGGGGAGTCACCCCGTGGTTTCAGGCTAAAGAAAAGGGTGATACTGTGCAGCCTCGGAAACCCCCAGGGAAGGGGAAGAGGAAGGTCACGGTGGCCTTGGCTTCATTCAGCTCTGGAAGTTTTTAGGGGTACTGAAGGGTCTAAAAAGCAAGCAAGTTGGTTTGGCTGAGCTCCGGAGAACATGGAACTACAAATTAAAGGCCCTACTTTGGCCAGGAATTTTGTGCCTACCACACTTTCACCAGAGCACAGCTAAGCTGGTCATTACTGAAAAGGATTTTCCTTAACTGTACCGTCTGTTGCTGGTGAGAATACAGCCGGCAGGCTGATGACCATGGGGCCGTTGCAATTGGAAATATGTATTTTTGAACCACAGGCAGGGTGTCATCTCTGCCTAAGAAACAAGTAAGTTAATGACATGGACTGGGATTTTAGTTAGTGTTTCCTCTGCTTCCAATATTGTATGTTTCTAGAAAACAAAATTTCCATTTCCAAATTCTAAAACTTCATTTTCACATTGAAGAAACAGGGGGAAAAGGAGCTACTCATCACTTTTCTTGTCTAAGCCTCCCTGCTTCTTCTAGCATCTGCTAAAAGACTAAATCCTCAGCCCTGCTAATTTCTGCCCGTGCTGCCACATCAATGCTAAATCCCGGGAGGCAGCTAAGCCCAGCTCAGCTGCCATACCCTGATATCCCATGGCACAGGATCAGCTTGGGAAGAGGGGGGGTCACAAGCCACCTCCTCTGCCCTACATTTGTCACTTACTGCTTGCACAAAGCATCACGGGATGTATGGTGGCTGACTCCAGCTACGCCTGTCCCCAGTCTTGCTGCTGCAGCAGGGTTAGGTTTGTGCTGGTCCCCAGGTCTCTCCCGCACCCCATCTCCACAGCCCATCACAATCTTTTGGCTCTGTGTGGACTGGCCTTCTACAAGGTATGCACAGAGCCTGAGGCTTGTGTCGGGGTTAGAAAATAGCCTCTCCATGTCCTAGTAACCTGTCACAAAGCAACATTTAGCCAGGCAGTCAAACAGGTGACAAAAGCCACTTTGGAAGGGGCCAAGTGCTGGCTGCCTGCATTGAATGTTCATTCCTCCTTCTGCTTGAAGAGCTACAGGTTTGCTCTGTGCTTGGGGAGGGAGTAGGGCTACCATCTAAAACAGGAAAATCTATCTCAGGCTGGGAGCATTGCAGCCATAAAAATGTAGGCATGGATAAAATATCTGCTGGGGGCTACACAGGTGGTGGTGGTGAGATTCCTGTGATTAGACACCTGTGGGTGGTGGAGATTTGCCCCAGGCTCACTTGATCAGGGGAGAGGAGCAGGCAATTTTAGGGCACAGTTCATTTGGGCTGCTTCAGATCTGTCTTTTGAGCAAGAAGCATCCGCTCCTGACTGATTTCTGCTGACTCCAATGGAGGTTAAGGTGAAAGGTAAAAGCTGTACAGCTTTGCAGATGAATTTATTCATGTAGGCAAATCATTCTTTAAGTGTTCAGAGCCAGTTTCTATCCTGTACTGGGACAGAGGCTGCTCTAACAAAGTTCCAGCCCAGCATGCTTCTTCCTCGTTTGGAAGTTTGGCCCTCCTAAACGTATGCTTAAGTGATCGGCTGGACTGAAGTAAGAGACTCTGTTTTCACCCCTGGTCTTTTCACATCAAGTACTAGCTGCTTGTGTAGCTTCCAAGGTTGTCTACAGGTTTGCTCCTTCTTAGGAGGGAGCCACCCCCTATTTCATCATGTTCTAATTTGCTGCTCTTCTCATCAGGAGTATTTTCCAAAGGGCTTGCAACTTTCCTTGGTATCCTAAGCCCTGCAGACCTCTGAAGGTAAGCCATATGGTTTCTCTGCACCTAAGTAGTTCTATGTATTTAATGCTTTTCTCTGAAATGTAGCTGTGATCTGTAGACCATGCTAAATCCTTGTTTGAGCTCAGAAGAGGAAAAAAACATTCATCTAGGAAGTAAAATGCTGCGTAAGGATTTTATTTGTGGTGCAGGTGTGACTAGTGAGAGGAGCTCTGCAGAACCAGACTAAAGCACAAAATGAATTTACTAGTTACAGCTTGGCAAAGCCAGTAGAACCTCTGTGAAATGAGAGGGGAGAGCACTCCAGCAGCAGAGGGAACTTCTTGCATTTCCTTTAAGGTGCTTGTCTTTTTTTCCTGTGGCCATGAAAGCTGGGTCAATTAGTCTGCCTTATTTATCAGGTATGAGACTAGAACGAGTTTCAGCCGCAGTGAGACACCAGATAGCAAACTAGTGAATAAATCAAAGGTAGTGTTGCAAAAGCACTGCATGTATATATGGATGCATATATACCTATACGTTGCTGCTCAGATGAGATCCAAGCCCTAGGACATGTCTGTACTTCTAAGTTCCTTGTTCTTCTCCAAAAGTTAGGTTGTTTATGAGAGTTACTAGATCCTAAACCCTGATATCTACTGCCCATACCCTCCTCCTCCCTGTATAGTTTTAAGCTAGGAAAAAAATCATCTTCCTGGTAACCGAGGAATTAAGAGATATGAAGCATGTCCTCATGAACTGGGATATCACTGAAAGAAGCAAATGTTTTCTGATTCCAAAAGGCATTCTTATGCTTTTGCTCCTGCAGGAATAAAGTGTGAATTTGATATGTGAGGAAGCAGTTGGTCGTTAGTGTGTGGCAGTAAACCCTTTGCTGATGCCTCAGGATATGTCAGTTTTCTTGATTTGTTGTCCTTTTGCAGAGGAGTAAATGACCTCTTGATAAAGCAAATTGAAGCCTCCCAACCACTCTTGTGAGGCTTCACAGTACCAGGCTTCTGTAACAGTATCTGTGCTGTAGCCCCAGGCTTTTTGGGGCCTGCTTTGTGTTGAGATTTGGAGACTTTCCCTAGTGCCACTGGTGGCTGAGAGGGTATTTTTCTTTCCTTGTGTCATTGGGGCACTGGAGGAGCTGCAAAATTCTTCCTTTTGGTTTGAAGTGGTTGTTTGTGGGGCTTTTTTGTCACCATTGGAATGTTTTTCTCAGATAGATCAGTTCTCTGGTCTAGCTTGCTGTGCCATTGCTCAAATACTTTTGCTGACATAATAGAGGGCAGCATTCAGTGAGCACCAGCAAGTGAGAAAGGGAGATGTGTTTGCTTCTGCTGTACAATCACTGTGGCTATGATGCAGTGACAATCTAAACTAATTTTAGGTGAGACTGCCCCAACCTTGCCTTCTAAGGCTCATCTGCTAAGACGATGAGTCGGTTTGGAGAAATAAATCTGTCAAAAATGGTTCCCTCTTGTTGCCACGTTCATTTTTTGTCGTTTTGGCTCCTTGAGGATTCCTGTACAAAAGGAATGGGAGTTGGGGAAAGCTGAGAGAGGCAGCAGCTGACCAGGATGGGGTGTTTTTTCAGCTGTTATGGGAATCTGCTCTTGGAACATCTAATATGGCCGCATCGCTTTCTTAACCTGAGAGCCCAAAACACTTAACTAAGTGTTGATCAGTTCAACTAATGGTTCCAGAAAAGAGACCAGAAGAGAATCCAGGCTGGAATTTCTGGAAGAGTTTCAGAAAATCAGGACATCAAACTAGTTATCTTGTTTGAAAAGCACAGTTTAAGGGACCTGCAAGGGAACCACACCAAATTTATGCTATGAATCTCAGGATCCAAAGCAATACCAAGGGTAGCCCCTCCCCACTAGAAAAAAAAAAAAGTCCGAAAAAGCACCTGTAAGCAGACATAAAATGCAGATGTAATAGCAATTCCACATCTGCAGTAGCTGCTGTGAGATTGTTATCAAACCTGCTATAACAACTGCTCTACACATCTGTTGGTACCCAGACAGGCACTACTCCAAGGAAATCTGGTTCCTGATTTCCAAAAGACTTAAGATACCAGATTTTCCCTTTAAGTCAAACTCTCTTCCTTTTTTGTGGGGTTTGTAACATAAGCTATTGGGATTTCCCAGCCTGGGATGCACATGGGACAGTGATTATCTGATGGGCAACTTGAGGCCCACTGCATTGCATGTTGGAATAGAAATCACGACTGTTAGGTTTTGTGCCCAGCTGGCATGGCGACTTGTACAAATCCCTCCTGCTCTGCTTTATTTCACTCCTCTGCAGACCGGAGGAGTACGATAACCCTTGCTTGTCTTCCTGCAGCTGAGTGAAAGTCTGTCTAATACACAGTTTTTAAGGACCTTGTAAGTTCAGATTAAATTTTTGCCCTTATCAAATAAGACATTTTCCTTTTATTCTTATGTGAGTCATTGGAGAAACTTGTCTTAGATCTATCAGAGCATTTGGGACATGTGGGTTCATAGCTACTAGATCGGAGGCACTAACGCAGTGTGACTCATTGCTCCCCTCGAGGACAAGAAGAGGTTTTCACAGTTGACTGGAAATCATATTTCATATGCAGATAGACTGCTTCATGGTGGACAGTCCTGAAGCAGCTTACAAACACTGATTCTAGTGCACAGAGGCCAGCAGCTGTAGTGAGACCCACACATGCAATGGGCTATTAAATACCTATGACATGACTGGAAAGGGAACAAGCATGAAAGGTTAGTGGAACTATACTTTTGAGAGGCTGAGAAGGGAAGAAGAAAATAATGAAATAATATTGAAGATTATCTTCCCTTATACTGCTCAATTCAATGCCTACATCCTACATGACACACAACACACCTGATGGATCCTGCTATTTTCTGTCCTTGGATCACACAAGGCTGAGGTAAATAATGCATGCAGGGTACGCTGAGTGCTTGAACTACAGGGGATGCCAGTCTGCTTCTCACTCAAGGGCTGATTTGTCTGTTCAGGTTGCAAAGAACTATGTTCTTAGCTGTGGCAATCACTGATTCAACAACATGCAGTGCTGGCAGTCCCAAAACAAAGGTTGGACCAAGATTGAGGTTGCTTTGGGAATGAAATTTCTTTTTCTGAAAGATAGTTTGTTATTGTCATGGTTATGGGGCTAGCTGCGCTTCTGATCTCTTCCCCGTCCTTCTGGGTCCTTTCCTTTTGCTGATGGCAAAATTCCCATGAAACCTCTTTTCCAGCTTAGATTGGGCCTTGGGCTTAATAGTCTCCATCAGCTGAGGCCCTCCTAGCCTGCAAGTCTGGCTGGACATGCCTACACACAGCCTCCCCCCTTCTCAAGCATGCCAGCAAGTGCCGGCCTCTCAGCCTTGTTCTCCAAACAGCTACTCTTTCATTAGTTTTTAAAGTAATGCCATGGCCTTTTGATTTTTTCCCATTTCCAGGCAAAACCAGCTGGACAAAATCAGCTTTGATTATTTTGCTTGCTCCTGTCTGGACAAGCAGTGAAGCCAACAGGCTTGGCATTGTCCCTTAGCAGCCCTCAAGTGTTTGCTCAGAGGTAGCTTAGCTCAAGTCAGCCTTTTTCTTGGCTTTTCCTTTCTGCTTTATTGAATACAGTGATTTTGCAGCAAGAGTAAATATCCCAAACAGTAGCATAGTACCTATATGTTACTAGAAAGCAGCCCAACACCATCTCATCCACTGGGGTGTGGTTGTTTGTGCCAGGCTCTCCAAGTCCATGGTGTGGTTCTTGAACAGCATGATTTAGATAAGACGTGTATTTGATTTCCTAGCAGGATGTTATTAAACAACTACTGCTGCTACCTAATCACTGTATCTGATGTTATTGAAGATTATACAAAATATAATTTTCACAATTATCACAGTTTCAGTGATCTATCTCTAGTCTCCAGATTCAAATTCAACAATGGGTGCTGCCTATTTGAGTGACAACAGATAGATAGAATAGTTAACACTGATGGAACATACTACCCTAGGAAAACATTATTGAAGTTCCTTTACTGTATTTTCAAAGTCAAGTACAATCCCAACAGGCTGAAGCTGTGTCTTCAAAAACTCTGTGACCTGCCCTAGAAGACCAACTGAAAACTGCCCTTCCCAGATTCCCCTCAGAAAACATAACAAATCATCTCCCTTTTCTGCTTGATATTTGAAAATTGTGGTGCCAGGCACTGTTGCCACTGTTGTTAGAGAGTCCTGGGACAGACCTCAGACTTTCCCAGGCCTGAAAAGCTTGTGCGTGCATGAAGTCCCATTAAGGGACAGTTGTTATGCATTTCTCATGAGGCAAAACCAAATCAGGTGAAAACTATCCCTAAATTTTGTCAAGAACCATAAATGGGAAAAGAGGAGAGAGAAGAACAGAGGAATTAATGGCATTTGGGAGTGATACCTTTCCTTAACAGGTTCAGGATCTGAGCCAGCCTCTACAGAAATAAATCAAAAAAACACCTGCCAGATCCTGTGAGCTGAAGATAAAGCTTGTAATGATGAACTTTGCTTAGCAGTTGTCCAAAATGCTGCAGCTGGGGCTCCTGAGTTACTGCTGGATGCCTCGCCCACCTGACTCCCTCCCCGTGCTCCCATATAAGTGGCTGCCACCCACAAATCCAGATTGCCCTGAACGATGCTGTCAGCATAGGGGTCCTGTGTCGCCACGCTCCGGTTTTGCCACCTTTTCCCTATCACTGCAATCCCAGCGGCAGGAATTCATTAAAGTACAAGCGAAAGGAAGGGATGGAAACAATGTTTTCCTCTCTGCTGCCCGTTCTAGCTTGGTGAGGATGCTTTCAGCTTTAATAAGCCAGATCAAAGCCTTTGTGTAAATCCTGCCATTAGGAGAGAGGTTGTACTGCTGTACTGCAAGCACAGCAGAGCCCTGTGCAGCTCCCCAAACCCTGCTTTTCTCAGCTGCCAGCTCTTGGCACCCAGATTTCTCCCTCAAACCCAACGCGGGAGGGCAAGTGATGCTGGAGGGACAGAAATCTTCCCTAACAGTCGTTTTCTTTTCCAGTAAGCCAGAGATGTAGTACCCATGTGAATGATCTGGGGCCATATTCTTTTTCAGCCTTTGAAATTGCTTTTGTTTTCTTTCCAGTCTTCTGAAAGATGCGTAACCGAGGCACCTGAGTGCAGCCACATCAGCTGCCTGGTAAGATCCTTACAATTCATTTGCACAACCCTGCCTTTCCCAAGGGAAAAAAAGAAAGTGTTAACGAGTTGACAAGCGCGTTCTTCCTTACAGCAAGCAGCGCTGTCAGTCGCAATATTACTGCAGGAAGGAGAGAGCAGGGTGGTGGCAGAAGACCTTGAGAAAAATGCTTTGTTCAATCCAGCTATAAAGACTCCTGCTTGTTTCATGTACTAAAACCTAGCGGGCCGAGCAAGGGAACAGGTTCAGTAGAGACTCGACTCGGGTAACGATGCAGGGCAGCTTGTTGCTCTCCGAGTTTCAAAGATTAGTCCTTGAGGTGGCAAGGGAAAACGTTTACCAAGAAAGATCAAAGCAAAAAGGAGTGTTCACTAGGCAGGTGTCTTCTGTATCACTGCAGTATCATATTCTGACCTGGCACATGAGGGTCCAACAGTGGTTTTACCCTCTCGCACTGCCATTTGCAGCCAGATCCTCAAACTATGCAAAACTGTTGCATTTCAGTTCAGCCCGAACACACACACACAAAAATCCAGTTTAGGAAAGAAAGGACCAAGGCTTAAGAATAACTCAGACAAGCGAGTGAACATTTTCTTTCATGCCTTGCTCTTTTGCATTTACTGAATTTGTTCCACATGAATGTAGAAACAGCTGCATCAGCACGAGCACTGAGGCTGGAACCTTATTAATATTTATGCCTAGAGAGCAGAGCACATAGGAATCAAAATGCCTTCTCGTCATTGGTTAGAGGACCCCAGCATCCATACAGCATCTTACCATGTTTGGAGGCTAGGCAAGCAGATTTATTAGAGAGCAGATCAATTTCTCATAAGCATTCTCACACAATCACAGGAAAGCTGCCCTTTGCCTTCTACCTGCTCGTTGCTTCTCATCATTCAATAATTTCCTAATTAGAGAAATAATTATTCATCTCCCCTTCGCACTTCTGTGGTTTATATTCTCATCTGTTAAATATGGTTGGAGATATCATTAGATGCTTGAATTACTATTCTTGGCTTATATAAGGGCATACCCAAAAGCCTTAGTATGAATGAGATGAAATAAGAAATGATGCTATGACAAGTCCAGCATGTGCTAGGAGGGACTAAACTCATGATGCATGGTGCTAGGCACATAAAAGATGTCATATGGTGCTGCTGTGACCTTCAAAACCTCCTTTGGGACTTCTTACTACCGTAATTTGTGCTGACAACGTGCCTCAGTTAAAGTCTTAAATCTGAGGCTGAGGGTTTTCTTCTTCAAGAGTGCTAGGTCAGATCTGGCCAACAGTCTTTCTCTCAACAGTCTGTTGTCTCATAAGAGTTTACCTTAGCTTTTCTAATAATGAGTAACTGGTGAGCAGGTAGGTGCAGACAGTGTCCTCAACATAATTAAAACATTCACACATTTTTAACTAATTGATAGAAACAGCAGCTTGCAGCAGCAATAAAAGAAAAAGGAAATAACACCATGATCTGGTTGAAGTCAGTTGCTGTGCAGATGTGTAGCAGCCTCAGGTGGCTGCATGAACAGCCCCTTGTTTCACCTCTGTCAAGGCCAGGGACACCTCAAGACAGGGAGCACTGACAGGGGCTGCAGAGCAAGCATGGCAGCCCCAGACCCCTGCTCCTCCAGTGTGCTTCCTCTGGGAGCATGGAGACTACACGGCCAGAGCCTGGATCATGCCGATGACATGACCACCCACTGCTGCCCAGCCCTAGGCCACCCTGGGCATGTTTCACTGGTTAGATGTTGCCATCGATCCTAGTGTTCCGATCCAATACTGAGGAGGGTTCTTAAATGATTCCAAGGGTGAGATTAAGACACAAACGAGTTTAGATGCCGTACAATCTTGTGAGCTTTATTTTTTAGAACAACTGATAAAAACAATAGGACAGAGAGAAAAGGAAAGAAAAATCAGAATCCCTAAGCAAGAAAACAGTAGACACACAGCACGAATCCAGCGATGTGCAGTTGGCTTGGTTGTGGTACAGGTGATGGTGTTCCAAGCTCCAGGGGGACACGAATTAAAAAAGAGATAGGGGAAAGGAAAGAAATCACCACATTGACTGCAGCAGCAGTTCTCAGGAACAAGCGGTGACAACAGCAGCTTCTTCCAGGCTGTGTGGTCCAGGCTGATCTGATTGAAGTGTGAGAGTGAGACTGCACTTGGCCTGGTTCCTTGAAAGTCCTTTTATAAGGCCTGTCCAGCCCCCATCTGCATGTGTCTTTTTGGCAGGCCCATCCTGGACCCTCTGCCAGGTCGAGGAAAGGGGTGAGGGGGGGAGTGGGGGCAGCAGCCACTGCTGCATCCCGTCCCTGTACCAAAGCTAACTCCGTGTCCCAATCTTCAGCAAAGGAAGGGAGAGTGGTGCCTCCTCTTCCACTGCCTTCCTGCTGACCCTGACACTACAGACAACCTGGTGCCACGAATGAGTAGAGCCCAGACAAAATGTTCAAGGCAAAGACACACACATAGTCCGACTCTACACTTAGCTACTGTGGCCTGAAGACAGCTTGGATTTGATGAGCTTTGGGACTTAAGCACCACACTGACAGGCAGAGGCAGCCACTGGTGTGCTGGCTGGGCAGGTGTGGGTTGGGGGAGGCAAGTTCACTCTTACTGTTCCCACCAATGTGTTCTCAGTCTTGAACAACTGCAGTTTTCTGCCGCTTCCTTGTTTTCTTTTAGGATCTCACAACCTTCCATGCTCATGTTGATTTCCTTCCCTGTCCTTGAGCTACTAATGATCTTGTTCCTATAATCCTGTCTCTGCCTGCAGTTGTATCTTTTCTTATCAGCTGTGGTGCTGCACTGCTTACTCTCCCATAGCTTAGCAATTTTCTCTAGAGCCTGGATTGAAGCTGTGCAGCTGGGCCATGCTACAGCCAGAGCTTTTTCTGGGGCCAGGATACAGAGGGTCACAATTAGCACAGCCATGGCTGCTACCAGCTTTGTCTGCCCCTTTTCCTTTCCTACCAGCTGGCGTAGGTGGTTCCAGCCACTGGTATAACCTCCATGAAACCCGTATGCGAAAAAACAAGAGCAGGATAATGAGGAAAAACCACAAATCTTAAAAACACCTTCTCACTGACCCCTCCCTTCTTCTCAGGCTTAACTGTGCTCAATTTTCTCTGCCTCCTCCATCTCATCAGGACAGGGGGTCAGGGAGGAGGGCTTGGAGGTTCATCACATATTGTCTCTGCAACTCCTTCCTACTCAGGAGCAGGACTCCTCACACTCTTACCCTGATCCAGTGTGGAGATACTGTCATGGGAGACAGTCCTCCGTGAACTCCTCCAATGTCAGTCCTTCAATGAGCTGCAGTTCTTCACAAACTGCTCCAGCATAGGGTCCTTCCACTGGGTGCAGTCCTTCAGGAACAGAATGCTCTGGGATGCTTTCCCCATGGCATTACAAGTCCTGCCAGCAAAGTTGCTTCAGTGTGAGTTCTTCTCTCCATGCGTCCACAGGTCCTGCCAGGAACCTACTCCAGTGCAGGCTTCCCACAGGCTCACGACCTCCTTTGTGCATCCACCTGCTCCTGCATGGGGGTCCTACACCCGCTGGAGGTGAATATCTGCTCCACTGTTAACTTCCACGGGCTGCAGGGGAATCTCTGTTCCAGTACCTGGAGCACCTCCTCCCCCTCCTTCACTGACCTTTGTGTCTGCAGAGTTCTTTCTTTCACATATTGTCACTCCCCTCTTCACCTGAGTTATTTCCCCCCTTCTTAAATACAGTATCACAGAAGCATTATCATCATCACTTAATGGGCTTGGACTTGACCAGTGGCAAGTCTGTACTGGACATAGGATAAGCTTCTAGCAACTTCTCACAGAAGCCACCTTAGTAGTCCTCCTTCTACCAAAACCTTGCCATGCAAATTCAGTGCAGTTACAATGTTGTAGGCTGCAGAGGAGAAAAATTTTGCCTTGCCTTGAATGACCTAATGAGCTACCTTAGGCGCAGGTCATCTGCTGTCTAATTTGCTCTGTGGCGTAGGACCTTGGTTTGTGAGAGTCCAAACTTCTTTCTCGTTTTTCCATACTGTGTGTCTTGCACCTCAAGATACAGAAAGCTTAGGTGCCACTCTTGGGGGCCTGGGCATAACTTCAAGGTCTTTAAGTCACTCACATCCTTCAGAGAGGAGTTTGTGGATGAGGATGTGACCCATGAGAAGGGATGCTGAGCTATAGGATGGGCACACCTTCTGAAAGGAAGAGCAAGTTTCTCTTTAGGAAAAATCTCTGCTGACCCACACACTGTGCTGCAGTACATCACACAAATGCACATATTTCCTATTATAAAGTGAAATGACCAAGTCCTTCCCTTGGGCTTTTGTTATCTGGTTTGTGTGATTTTCTGCATCCTGCAAGGGGGTTGGGACTTGCATCATTGACCGCTTCAACAGCTGAAGACGGAGGTTGTGACGGTGATCACACCCAACCTTGGGAGGGTGGGAGCCATGAAAGTGAGGGAGGATACAGTGGATAAAACTGGGTTGATCCTCTGAGCTTCATTAAACAAACTCTTGTCTGAGGTCATGTTATTCCTCTTCTTGTGTATGCAGGGGGGTGGCTGTGGAATAACCCTGAGAGCCAGCGTTTCTGCATTCCCATAGCCGCGCTGCATTTACACCCTGGGAAATCAGCCGGGCGAGTGAAAATGTTGCAGTGTCTTTTTGTTCCTTTCTTTTTTTTTTGTGCAGCTCGTTTCTGCCTGGAGGGGGGGCCGGTTGCCTGGGAGACTGGGGATGGAGGAATCCAGCCAGGGCTGGCCCGGGGCTGGGGCAGGGGCTGCTCTGACAGACACGTAGATGTGAGGCAAATACAGAGAAGGGAGAGGCACCGGCAGCTAAGGATGGAACAGTTCATTTCCCAGCAAGTAATTCACAATAAACTACGCTGAACCCTTGGGAAACCCTCTGCTCACCTTCGAATGAAGCTGGACCTTGACTGAAGTCTCCTGAAGTTGTTTGAATGGCTGCTGTTTGCTTCTGAAGGGTTTTGTCTAGGGCTGCAGAAAAGACAGACCTAGATTTCCTCCCTCGTCCCCCATTAACGCAGTTGTGTATTTTACAAATCAACATTTCATGGGTGGTTTTTTTTTCTTCCAGTCTCAACAAGTCCTATAGAGAAGATATTCTTGAACCTTCCCCACACATTTAAAAAATGTGAATTCATTTATTTTAAGATAAAGCAGTTGGGGTGGGTTTCTTTCCTCCAGTATTAATATTCTGGTTTCCTTGAAATGGATTTTAAAATGGCTTCCTTTGAAGCCTCAAGCTGTTAGGAAGGAGCTTAACATAGGTATGGAGGATGTGGAAAATCAGCTATTCCCTTTCATGCTGAAATGTTAATAATTCATCTAGTAAATAACTAATATGCAGTGTGTGATATGCCAAACACTTGGAAATCATAGCAGCGAGCACTCGTGGCACCTGTATTTTGCACCAGCTCTGCTGTAATGGGGTTTCGCTGCGACAGTGTTTCCAGGAGCACGCCCACCGCAGCCATGGGAAAGACTGGCATTACTTTAAATCATTACCTGAGCCGGTCAGTGGTCTGCTAGAACTGCTAATCTACAAGTTATTTTTAAACAAGCAATTATAGGTGTGGATGTTGATTATGCACTTAACACACCATGAAAAAAAAAAAAGAAAAAGAAAAAAACCCAAGCAAGTTCTTTTGGAACTGAAGCTACACATTGTTGGCGAAGCGTAGTCAACCAAATAATTAAATTGCTCCTGGTTTAGACCAGTAAAAACAGATTTTTACAGAGAGTGCAAGAGAACAGATTATTTTCTTCGAAATCACTGCTGAAGAGACAACCCTGAGAGTGTGTTTTCTAGAATTCCCTTTGGGAGCTGGGACGCCTCCTCCCAGTAAGGTGAACAAAAGAAAGGTGTGGACGCTGTGGCTCATCATTCGAAGGGTGCCCCGTTGTTCTGCAGGTTGCCTCGGAAGAATGTAAAATCAGGTCTAGAGCGAGCACGGGCGGGGTTAGAGATCCGCATGAGCGAGGTTACAAAGATTTGGGGAGTCGGCACGCGGATAGAACAAAGGAAAGAGGATATCAAAGAAATACGAGCTGGAAATGGGGATGAACTTTTTTCCCCTGCACCTTTAGAATAGCTGCGGGGCTCACCTAGCGGGTCACTAACCCCGGGTTTATTGGGGTCCCGCTCGGTGCCGGCTGCGGGGCTCTCGGCTGTCCCCCGGATCCCCCCCGCACCTCGGGGAGCCCGTGCCCTTCCTCCCCACGACCTCCTCCTCCCCCTCCTCCTCCTGAGGGGGCATGTGCCCTGCCCGCCGGCCCGGGTGATGCCCGCGGTGCCACTTCGGGCTGCTCCAAAGTAAACCGGGGAGAGCGTCTCCGGGGAGCACGTGTTCAACCCTTCCTAGCACCGCCGCCCCCCCCAGCCCTTTGCGGCTCCTCGCCCTTCTTCATCGTGTGTAAATCCGCAACGAAGCGGCAAAGTGCTGCGAGTTTGCAAGAGCCGATTGCTGCAGAGCTCAGGGAAAACACCCCTCCCCGGCCCCCCCGAGCCCTCTGCAGCAGCGGCCGCCTCGGCCATTGTCTGCCTGAGGGTCGCAGCCAGACGGGGGACAGGGCGGAGCCGGTCGCTTCGCTGGGAAGCGTCTCCTAGCTCATCTATGGGGGCTAAACCCGTCTTCTTCAGGCGGAGAAAGAATATCTGAGCTCGGCACTGGAGTGTCACCGAAAACGCCGGCGAATAAACTCTTTGAGTCTCGTTGGGGAGTTTTACAAAGCGAGCGTCCTTTATCGGTGCCGGGCAACAGGAGGGATGGGGCGTCTCCATCAGCCGTGCGCTGGGTGCTGGGCAGGGCAGGCGGACCGGAGGTTTGAACGGCACGGCCGGGGCTGAGGGAAACCCGCCCGCGTCCTGCCGGGGGTCAGGAGAACCGGGACAGGGCACGGGGCTCCCGGCCGGGGTTGCCCGGTGCCTTCGGGAGGAGTGAAGGGAGACAGCAGCGGGGGGGGCGGTGGGAGCCCACGAACTCCCCGCAGCTCCCCCCTCCCTCCTCCCCCGCGGCAACGCCCGCCGCTGCGGCAGCGAAAGCCGCTCGTCTTGGGGAACAAAAGGCTGCAGCGGAGGGACGGCGGCGGGGCCGGTTCACGTGGGCTGCCGGCAAAGCCGAGGGGGGAACGGAGCCCTGACAGAGAAATGGCCCCCTTGGACGGGAAAACGAGCCTCCCCCCGCGACTCTGAGCTGCGGCAGCGCCGCTGCCCGAACGCCGCGCTCCGCGCCTTTGTCCGCGCTGACAGCGGCCAAACCGGGGCGGTGGCGGCACCGCCGTGCGCAGCGGGGGCTCCCGATTGGCCACGCCCACTCGAACCACGAACACGCCCCGTTGTGCAATAACCACGCCCCCGTCCCCGGTGGCCACGCCCCCTCCACAGCAGACAATGCCACCGCCCCGCCCCGCCCCCGCGCCCCCATTGGCTCCGCGACGCTCCCGCGTAACGTCACCGCCGGGGGGGCGGGGCGAGGCACACGATTTAACGGGCCGGCGAGGCACACGATTTAACGGGCCGGTGCGGGGCGCGGCCGCTGCAGCGCAGAGTGCGGGAGCCGAGCGGCAGGAGGGCGCCGGAGGAAGAGGAGAAGCGGCGAGTCGGGCACCCTCGGAGCAGCGGGCACCATGCGTGAGATCGTGCACATCCAGGCCGGGCAGTGCGGCAACCAGATCGGCGCCAAGGTACGCGGGGGCCGAAGCGATCGGTGCCGCTGCCGCCCGCGACGCGGGGTGCGGGGCGGTGGCCGCCCAGCCGGGCTCCGCGTGTCCCGCCGGGGTGTCTCCCCTCCCGCTGGGAGCTTTACGAGCTCGCCCCGTCCATGCGGGGCGGCTGTTGCGACGCCCGGTTTGGTGCGGGGGCGGCCGTGCCGTGTGTGTCCCCCCCCGGGCTGCGGGGGTCCCGGTCGGGCGGAGGGAAGGGGGTCGGAGACGATGCCACACCCCGGCCGGGGTGGGGGCGGTGGGGGGTGCGGAGGCGGCGGTGCCGGCGGGGGTCGCCCCCAGGCGTGGCGCATCCCCGCCCGCCACGTCGCAGGGCTGCGGGCAGGGGACGCCGGGGGGCGGGGCGCACTGAGACCCCGCTCTGGTCCCCGCAGTTCTGGGAGGTCATCAGCGATGAGCACGGCATCGACCCCACCGGCAGCTACCACGGAGACAGCGACCTGCAGCTGGAGAGGATCAATGTCTACTACAATGAAGCCACGGGTAACGCCCCTCTCTTAAGGAGCTCCAGCACGTTGCTGCTGGGTGCGCAGGCGGGGGGGGGTCCCCCATGCATCCCGCCCTTCCCATAGTGGATGATGCTCCAGCACAGCTTAAACGACTGCTTTGTGTTCCCATCCCTACCTACCTCCCACCGAATTCCATCACCATCCATGTCCTGGGCAGTGAAATGCAGGGAGGCAGAAGGGATCATAGCAGGGCTCCTGTGATGCTGACTGTGAGGCTGCAACGTTGGCTCTGCTTCTTCATACAGGTAACAAATACGTCCCCCGTGCCATCCTGGTGGACCTGGAGCCCGGTACAATGGATTCTGTGCGCTCTGGCCCCTTTGGACAGATCTTCCGACCTGACAACTTTGTCTTTGGTGAGTGTGGCTGGCATGGAGGAGTCCCAAA
>WAAB01021907.1:143207-156302 GCA_013389865.1 Piaya cayana
TTGACCCACTCTCTGGGTGGTGGCACAGGCTCTGGCATGGGCACCCTCCTGATCAGCAAGATCCGGGAGGAGTACCCCGACCGCATCATGAACACGTTTAGCGTGATGCCGTCCCCCAAGGTGTCGGACACGGTGGTGGAGCCCTACAACGCCACCCTGTCTGTGCACCAGCTGGTGGAGAACACGGATGAGACCTACTGCATTGACAACGAGGCGCTGTACGACATTTGCTTCCGCACCCTGAAGCTGACCACTCCCACGTACGGGGACCTCAACCACCTGGTGTCGGCCACCATGAGCGGAGTGACGACCTGCCTGCGCTTCCCCGGCCAGCTGAACGCCGACCTGCGCAAGCTGGCGGTGAACATGGTGCCTTTCCCTCGGCTGCACTTCTTCATGCCGGGCTTTGCCCCCCTCACCAGCCGTGGCAGCCAGCAGTACCGAGCCCTGACGGTGCCCGAGCTGACGCAGCAGATGTTTGACTCCAAGAACATGATGGCTGCCTGCGACCCTCGCCACGGTCGCTACCTGACGGTGGCTGCCATCTTCCGGGGCCGCATGTCCATGAAGGAGGTGGACGAGCAGATGCTCAACGTGCAGAACAAGAACAGCAGCTACTTTGTGGAGTGGATCCCCAACAATGTGAAGACGGCCGTCTGTGACATTCCCCCGCGTGGTCTCAAGATGTCCGCCACCTTCATTGGCAACAGCACAGCCATTCAGGAGCTCTTCAAGAGGATCTCGGAGCAGTTCACGGCCATGTTCCGGCGCAAGGCTTTCTTGCACTGGTACACCGGCGAGGGCATGGATGAGATGGAGTTCACGGAGGCGGAGAGCAACATGAATGACCTGGTCTCCGAATACCAGCAATACCAGGATGCCACTGCTGATGAGCAGGGGGAATTTGAAGAGGAAGGAGAGGAGGATGAGGCATAAAGTTGAAATGGGTAGGAGTTAAGTATAGTTTGAGCAGGCAAGTGTTCATTGAGAGGAGGAATCTGTGCAGTTGTGCTGAAGCATGCATTTTTTCATTTGGTGCTCTCCACTGTTGCTTCTGTCAGCAGTTTTGTATCCTTGACTGTCCAATGTAACAGTAGTTGCAAAAATAATTCAGAGTCTTCTGTTGAAATGGTTAACTTCTCAAACATAAAGGCTTTTTGTGTCCTAAACTGTCTCCTCTGCCTTATTTCTTTCTTGATTAGGAAAATAACTCTTCTAGTTTTCTGTAGCTTCTCTCCTTAATCCTTAACCTCGGAGAAAGGTTTAACTCAATAAAACAATTTCTTTCTTTCAGCCCATGAATTTGGCAGCATGAGTAAACTGCAGTTGCTCAGCTTAAGGTGGTAGTTAATTTACGGAAACTGGGGGGTCACTGTTAGACAGTTCCATGTCTAACAGTTAATCTAGTGTTTCAGAAAAAATTGCCTTACCTAACAGGAACAAGACACCACGCTTGAGAATCCTGCAACTCCTATTTATGGACATACATGGTAGTGAGGTCATTGAGAAGGTATTGACTTCTACACTACAAGCTGTCAAAACTGATTTGGCAAGATAGCTGCAGGCTTCCCCACTGCTATTCAAGCAGCTTTTATTTAACTTGTTGCAGGGCCTATGGCATGTGCATGTGGGTGTCTGCCTCTGATTTGCCTTGGTCCTGAGCTGTGCTGTCTCCCCTAACCCTTCTCTCTAAATAGAAGAAATCCATGCGGAGAAGTATGGGTCTGTGCTAGCAGACAACTTCATCTTAAGAATCTTGGTTGTTCTTTTCAGGCATAAAATTCTTGAGTATTTCCCAAAAATAGCCACTAAGCTGCTCCTAACCGTAAAGGGATTGACTCTTCAATCCATTCCCTTTAGAAGATAAGAGGTGATGGGCAGGTTTCTAGGTAACATTGTTCAAAAGGCTGCCTAGTGCATACATACCATCTTTGAGCAGTTGGGTAGATGTGCTGACAATAGCTTGTCTACCACATCCAAATTGCGTGTTTACAGGGCTGTTGATGTTTGCTCTTGGTCCCTACAGCAGGAAATGGATATCTGTCTAGACAGGCGAGAGCAGTGCAGCAGCAGCTTGTTGAGCCATCTTTGTTAAGGTAAGTTTAGTTTCCCTGCAGTGAGGGATGGGGAGGATTTATGTTGCTGTGTGCTTAAAGGATGCACAAAACCTGCCTGGGTCTACAATGCAGTTGTCAGTAGTTGCAGGGTCTATGAGATTTTTCTTACTCCTACAAAGCAAAAGTAAAATTTCCCCATGGAGTATAGCTGTTACCCAGAACATAGTCATAGCCATTACCTCACCCAAACACCACTTACCTGATGGCTCCTGTACTAAAAAGTTGTTTGGAGATCTTCTACCAGTGCTACAATTACAGTGGTCCTTACTGCTCTGAAAAAGCTGGTAACGTGCAACCTCTTTTGTGATCCTTTAATTAAATGCTTATAAGAAATTATTGGAATAAAGACTTAAAAGGGAGCTCCTCTGCATGATTAGTATCTTGGCTGTTTTGGCTCTTTTAATTGACTGCACTGCCTGCAGACCCTGCTCGGAGCGTAACCTGTTCCTCTGCTTATGAACCTGTGGTGATATGTGCGATGGTGTGCAGCACATCAAGCACTACTTAAAGATTTGCACTCATCTATATGTTTCATTTCTGTTGTATAATCTACAAGGAGGGGTGAG
Organism: Piaya cayana; assembly: GCA_013389865.1. Taxonomy (NCBI): domain Eukaryota; kingdom Metazoa; phylum Chordata; class Aves; order Cuculiformes; family Coccyzidae; genus Piaya; species Piaya cayana. The sequence goes on from WAAB01021907.1 coordinate 145,891, forward strand.
AAGTGCTTAAAACTGCCAGTAAACACAACTGTATATGCCCACAATAGTACTTCTGTTTTGTAGTGCTTGAGCAGTTCTGGGATTAAGCATTAAACACATTGAGTTTGTTCTAGTAACTGAGTTACCATGTGCTGCCCAAACCCTTTGGGGAAATAACAGCTTATTTGGTTGTCACAGTAACCTTCTCTTGAAATCGCCTAGCTAGGTTGCACTTCAAACTGTGTATCGTATGGTTTTGTAAAGCTGACAAGGGGACACAGCAAACAAATTTAAGCATAGTTTAAAGAAATTATGAGAACCTGGTATCTCATAGTAAAGATCTGTTCTGCTGTGGGACCATAGCAGGTTTCACTAGTGTTCAACACGTCTAGCTTCAAATTCTAAGTGTAATTGTGCTGTCTCTAGCTAACCCTCAAAAAGAGCTACCCAAGTGACACATTTCACTACAGCTCCCTTACTAGAAAGTAGGACACCATCCTACGTTGCTTGCTGTTGTTTGTGTTCTGGGTTTTTTTTTCTTCCTAGAGGAAGAGGAATCTTTAATAGAGATAGTCTAAACAGAGACATGTCCTTTCATAAGTCCCACACAGCTTATTTCCCAGCCATAATCATTGGAAAAAAAACCCAAGCCATCATTTCAGTAGGAGTTGAGAGAAAGAGAAGAAAAGGGGATACTGGTAGGTTCAAAACTGCTTGGTAGGAACAGTAGGCCAGCTACAAAGGAGGATGAGTCTCCTACTGGGCCTGGGGGCTGTGATACCTTTTATTTTTCCCGTTGAATCTTTGGGCTTTAGCTGTATCTAGAGACCACTTGTTATAAAAAAATGGAGACTGACTGCTGTTTGCCAAACAGTAAATATGTCTTCACGAGTGCGTATGACTGCAATCATTTTATGTTCTATGTCACCAAGAATGCAGAACTATGAAAGGATTTCAGGTTAGGCAATCTGACTGCCTTAGCCTCTGTTGACTGTTGATTTGCACGTGCCTATGAGATGAACAACAGCTTTACAACTAAAGGCCTTGCATGAGGCATCCTGTGTGGAAGAAACAAGGCTTAGTGGTATGCAGCTTAAGCCACATAATATAACGCATTTTTGTTGAGATAAAAATTAATATCAAGCAATATAGTTTTATTTCAACATGTCAGTGGTGGCCTGCAGAGAAGCATTCTCATCTCCTAATTTCCCTTCCCTGTTTGATTCTAGGACCTCAACCTAAAACGATTTTACCAAAGAAGGATAGTCAATATATGGTCTGGTTCTTAAAAACATTTAAGTATCTGTTGAGAACATAGGCCTATATCTCTGTTCTAAAACATGCTTTCCAATCTGTCAAACAGGAGCAATAATGATTCTTCTCTTCCCAACGTATGTGAGGTGCCAATATACATTAGAAACTGGGTTGCATTAAATATGCAATGGTCCCAGTGATATGAGACTCTAAGAATCAAACCTGAACCCATCCTGTTGACAGGTGTATTTTTCCAGAAGATGTGAGGGGAAGAACATAATAAACTCAAGTAGCAATAGCATTTATAATATAAAGAAAGGAGGGAGTCTAGGTCTTTAGAGTCTTCTCCAGACAATTCTCTGTAAAAACAGGACAAATCCTTAATCTGAGGCTCATGCATGATGTTATCACATGCCACATACTTCAGAAGAGGATAGCACCAGTAAGTCCTTCTAGATATCTCCACAAATATTATGTGCTTAAAGAAACCATGATAGACTAATACAGCCCTTACACAACAGTGCTGCAATGCACTACGGCAAAACACAACTTTGGTGCCTGGAGGGACAAGATTGCTTACCTGACTAGGGTGAGTTGGGGCACTTAGCAATGCTTGATGCACCAAAACTTTCTCCCCTTGCTTCCTTTGCCCCATGGCAAAGCTATGTGCAAGATATCAGGATGAACCCTGATACTGGATTTGAGTATGGCAAGTTTTATGGTGTTGCACTGAAATCACCTTCAAAAAACAACCCTCCCAAAAACTTCATTGTCTTACTACATTTTTTTAAGGAGTGATGCTAAACTACATTAAACTACTTTGCAGTGGGAGGTGCTTCAATTATTGCTTTCTGTTTAATGAACCTTATGTTTTTGTTTGCTAAAACTCTGAGGAGACAAAATTCTCTCTGGAGAAACCACGTGACTACCCCATGTATTTGGTACATGCTCTTTCTCTCGAGGGATGCTGTTCTACTTCTCCATTCCACATTAGAGCATAACAAATGTATGTTTTTAGGGACCGTTCAGATGGAGTAGCCTGCCTAGAAGCTATAGGTATTGCTGTTCCCCTGAACCTGCTCATTGTAGAGAAGGCAGGTTCTTTTTTCTTTTACAGATAAATCCCTTTGTGATCTTCCTGTGTATTTTTCAGCTGCTTCTGTGTTTCCACAGAACAAAGCTCATAATTCTTTTGATATGTTTTATGTGCCTGGGGTAATCCAAGTAAGGTTATTTTTTCCTTCTTTCCTCAACTCAAACCTTTATGAATAAGTATATGGAGCTAATTTGTCTGTGACAAAAAAAGAAAGAAAGAAAGAAAAAGAATCTGAGAGTTTTCCTCCTTCCAATCTAAAATTCACTCGTGCTAGGCACCTTCCTTTTGATACCAATTATCACCTGCCCTGGTCTGTTATTCTTAAGATGGGAAAGAACAGACTTAGATTTCAGATACTTCCATTTTAGATGGTGGTTGTCTATAGCTTGCCTAAATGAACGTTCAAAATGGAAGCATTTGGTCACAGGAATGTGCCTGAGGCCACTGTGCATTTTGGAGAAAGGTATTTCTTGGCCCTGACTCTATGGACACCTGTCCAGCTGGAGCCCTCTGAGCATTTGAATCCAATGCACAGGGATGTAATGGGGAGGGGTATGCCTTGTGCCTCTCTTGCCCCCAGACATTCTACCAGCAAAGGATATGGTGTAGGTGACAATTTTTTTACTCTCCTTGAGCAGCTCAACAAAAAGCCAACTGTTCCCCTGCTCCCAGCTTCAAACCAATTTCAAGCATTTACTTGTGAATCTGCCAGAAAGAAAAATTGTGTCTTTTTGAAGCATGTGCATAAGAAGTCTCTCTACAGTATCTGAGCAAAACCCCAAATAATATGAGTGTAGGTCATTCCCTCCTTCCCTGCTTACAGTGACTTTTCCCTTACGGGTAGAATTCCACTTGAAAGGGAGGAAATCGAGTTAGCTTTGTTAAATTCCTGTTTATTATTTTTTGTTTCTTGTACTGTAGAGATTTTCTAACTGTTGTCTCTGTATCCATATGTAATATTTTGCAGTCAGGTTATTTTTCTCACTGGGATTTCTTGGTAAATTTAAGGCATATTTTCTTTTCTTTTTGGCAAGAACACCTCTACCATTGCAAGCAGAAATGTTATTATTAACACAGACTAAGCAGAATGTAAAAACACTTGCTCCAGAGGCTGAAATGGCTGTCCCAGCAGAGATTGTGCAGCTCGTTCAGTAAACAGTTCTCTGTTGTTTTGCACTGAAACATGTTTCCACATTTTTTCATGAATGTGATAGAGAGATATCGCCTGCCTTCGTGGTGAATAATTAAACAGAGTTTTCAAGCAGAATTCAAATGGTCTCACAATAAGGTCTACAAACATTATACAAAACTCAAGCATTGACTTCTCCCAGTCTGCTTCTCTGTATCCAGCTTGATGGTGGTCTTATAATTATTAAATTTATTTTATGTCTGTTTTTTGCAAATTCCAGCTATGATTCCAGCTGCACCCTAGCAGGCATGGAGAAAGAGCAAGCTTGGATTGGAGATTTCCTGGACACTGCAGAAACTGCCTCTTGCAGAAGTGAGTAGATCCACGGGCTGGGCTGATTCAATATCTCTAGCTGCTGTTCCACTTGCCCTGCTTTAGGGGGTTACCTTCATTATTTTCTTTAGGCAGCACCAGAGCATGTCTTACCCCTCTACCAGTCAGTCCAGCACCCTAAACTCCACAGTTAGGGACAGTAAATGGGGAGTGTGCCAGAGGGACAACTGCTGCAAAGGAGCAGGAAAAGGCAGGCAGCTGGAAGCAGGAGAGGGCAGGGCAAGATGTTTGGTTGATTCAGCCACCTAGTGGGATGACGCTCTCAACTCTCCAGTGGAGAACTTGGGTGATTTTAAGCAGGATGCACTGAATCCCACCACAAACTACTGCATCTCTCAGCAGACATCACAAAATGAAGTTTAGAATTTGCTTCAGTGTCAGTTTGAATTACAAGTAACTATCGGATTGCAAGATAAAGCAAGGAGGCTAAGGAACAAAACAAATGGTGACTAGCAGATCAAAGTCACTATCTGTGCCTTGTTCCTCATGACATGCAGGAAATAAGCTACCGTGGAAAACATGATATCAGCATTTCATTTATATTGATGCTGGAATCTTGATTTCTTGACTGGAGGACCCAGTTTGTAGAGACTGCAGACATATTTCATTCAATGAGCCATCTTAAAAGGTAAATGCAGCCTGGATGGGGAAAGGAGCCATTTGGCTGCCACCCCATCACATCTGGTGTGCCAAGCAGAAATAATGAGAGGCTGCATTGTTTTGCCTTTCTTCTCAGCAAATCACTGCCTGATGATGATCAACATATTTTTCCCTTTCTGTGGTCATTTTGTGAACATGTGATAGTGTTTATTATGGTAACTTTGGCAGCCAGACAAATGGAGATCTCTTTGCTGTGTCCTGTACAACCATATTCACAGAAATTCTTGACTCTTGGAAATTATAATCTGAGTTCACAAGAGAAGCCATAGGTTATGGAACAAATAATAGGTTCACAAGGAAACAATTCTTCCTTCAAAAGAAGCATGAGTCATTTTAGTATTGACGGTGCCTTAAATTGCTCCATAACATGATGTTCTCTCATTTCCTTATCCCTTTTCCCCCCAAAAAACCCCACAAGTACACAGGATTCTACAATGAAACTGCTTTTGCTCATTCATAAAAGCATGCTCAGTGTTGTAGAATTTAATTGCTTCTAGTGCCTGCAGTGGGTTGTAATTTTGAAATAAAAATAGATTTTTCTTTTGGGTATTCTATTATTAGAATTAAAAATACCTTCACAAATATTCCGCCCTCGTGCTGGCAGAAATATTCTTCTATCTTAATGCACATCACAGGCGATCAAGCATCAGGTTTCAAAGGTGAACTCAGACAGTGTTCATTGTGTGGGAATATCGTAGTTACCAGGTAGGCAGGAAACAATAAGCTAATGAACAGAGCCTGTCATCTGAGGACCAACACAAAGATACAAAAAGCCACGTAGCCTCTGATATATATGCCTGAGCAATACATGATGTCAGCTATCACAAATAAGTGAGAATAAAGCCACTGGCAGGCATTTTGTATGCTTGAGCATCTTCCACATTTGTACATTTGCGACTCTTTTTTGAACAATGGGAAATTACTGTCTGACATGAAAATGTTGTGGGATCCCTGTTGCCTCCCTTGTGCATCCATTTCCTGGGCTCTGCCGTTGCCTTGGAAACTAGGAAGGTAGGATTTGATGCAGACAGAGAGCAGGCTGTGGAGTGGAGTTTCAATTGCTGAGGGGCACACGGGCATCCTTGGGCACATGCATTGCTTTTGTTTGAATGGAAGAGTGCTGACTTTCATTTCTAACTCTTAACATTTAGAATTTGTGCACCTATACTAAAAAGTACAACAGGGTACACCTACCTCTATTTAAATAGCATCAATGGCGAGTATTTGTTGAAGTATTTGCCAAATATAGGTTTCTGATTTGACATTTAAGCAGTTGACATTTAATTTGCTCCATTGTGTGTTCAAGGATGCTCAGCATTGCTGTAGATGGGGGCACTTAGACACATAAACACATACCTCCCTTTAGGTACTCTGTTTTAAAATCTCGAGCTATACCCCAATAAAGCTGATCTCTACAAAGAAAACAGCACTACAGCACCAAAGAATTAGGTCATTTCCTAATAGAAGCTTAAAATCCTTAAAGGAATAACTATAAAGCTCTAGAAAGCCACTGTGCCTGTGGAAAGAAGGCACGGCTAGGAGGCAAGGAGTGGACTGGTGCCTTCGGGGAGGAAGTAAGAATGCTTCAAGCTGATCTTCTGTAGATTGCCAGGAATACTTCAGCACCTGAAAAGCTCTTCAGTACTTGTGTAGATTCCAAAGATCCCGTAACAGCCAGAAATGCAGTTGTGTTGCAGTTCCATCAGCAGTGAAAAGATGTAACTGCCTACAGCTGCCCAAAAGGGTGGGTTAAGCCTATAGTAAGTAGAAATGTATCTGCGTGAGTTACATGAGCAATAACAAAGACTGCCTGTGATTGAATATGGTAGGAATGTATCAAAGAAAAATATCAACAACAGCCAGGATAAAAGTGCACAAACTTCAAGAGAATTTGATGAAAAGATTTCAATGCCAGTACAATTCTGGATGTTTAGTGATTGCAAAAGCCAGATGTAATAACACCACATGTAATTCCATGTGTTGCAAAGCCTAAGCCAGTCCATGCTTATAACATTTCACAGCAGCTGAGGTTTCTGCACCAGGGGACAAAAAAACCCCCACAGTTTATTAGTAAGTCAATTCACTGGAACAAACTGAGAGCCACTTTTGAAAATAAATGACCAAAGTTTTTTCCATGGTCACAGCAGCCGAATGCCAAGCAAAGATGTGATACTTCTTTAGTCACTTGTGTTTCTTGCCATAGATTAAAAAAACAAAAAATGAGTGAAACCAGTGCACTGATTTATATTGTTTTAAGTGCAGTTAACCTGAGTAATATGTAAACAACTCTGTTCATTCTGGCTGCAATTACCTTTCTTCTTGACAGTAGTAAGGATTTACCACATTAATTATTTCCTCACCTTTGCAAAAATCTGCTGGATTTGTAGCTGTTATAATTGTAATATAAGGTTACAATACAGGTCAAGCAGAGTGCCCTTTTTGGACTCCTTGATTGTCTGTGTCAGGAAGTTATCATTGATACACTTCAGGAAATCCCTGGATTACTTGTATCCTGCTGTGTTGTCCCTATACCAGTGACTGGGGAGGCTGAAGTCCCCCTGGAGGGATAGGGTGTGAGACTTCTTCCAGTTACCTGAAAGTCTTATTTACTTCTCTTCCTGATCAGGAGGTGTTTAGCAAATACCTACCACAACATAGTGCACATTGGTTTGCCCACTAATTCTGACCCTTTAGATCTCAGCTGGTTCATCATCCATCCCCTGGCAAAGCTCTGCGTGTTTCTGCTGCTCTCTCAGGCAAAGAGCAACTCCTCTCCCTCACCTGCCCATACTATACTTTCTAAGAAGCCAGCATCCCTCCATGACACCCCTCCCACACTCCAGTCGTGTGAGCTGTCCTGTGATCTCCCTGTGATCCCAGTGAGACTACAGCCCTGCAGCTGCACATAGATTTCTAACTCATCATATTCATTGCCCATGCTGCCTGTGTTAGTGTAGAGGCACTTTAGAGAAGCCCCCAAGCCTGCTGATTCCCAGGAAAAGTATGAGAACTTGCCCTGTCATGCTGTCCTCTTGGCACTTTCATACTGTGCTTGAGGTGGACCCCTCCAGTTCTTTTGTGCTGAATATGAGCTACATCTTTTCACAACCTCTTTGCCAATCTGCTCCATTGCTTCCTTGTTTGATTGTGAGTTGTCACCTCCCTTCCCTGGTCATAGTGTAAAGCTGTCCTCGCTAGATTGGCCAGCGGTGTGACAAAGATGCTTTCACTGCTGAAAAATTTGCAATTGTGAATCAATTGACATTTTATAGTTGAGTTCAGTAGTTTCTGCACAATCCATTATAGACCCTGCTGAAATTTATTTTGGATATTCTCCATGGCAACAACACAGACAGAGGTGTGTATCATGGTTCAAATGTGTTCTCACTGTTGTACTTGAACTGTCCCTCCTCCTTCAGTCATGTACATAGCTCAGTTTTTTAATATGAGGGAACAAGCAGAGATACTAGGAACTGGATCCAAATGTCTTCCAAATTGAGGTGCATGGAAGGTGTCTCGTAAGGCAGAACATAACTTCACTTACAGAATAAAAGCTATCCCATTCTATGGATGTTCAAACTCCTATCACTGCCCTGGACCACTCCCAGAAAAAGGTATCCTTCAGTAGCAGTGTCCAGTTCTCTGCACTTCTGAAATGAGAGACCCGCATACATGGGTTTGGCTGCACACAGTAGGGTTGCACCACTTGAAAGTGGCTGTGAGCTCTGTCATCACCATCCAGTCCCTACTTGTTTCAGGTGCCTAAGCCATGGAAAGATGCTTCTTGTGTTTAAGATGTATCAGAACATAAGTAAGCAGGCCAGAGCTAGAAATACAGGCTTGAGGGTGCTAATAAAACATAGAGGTGCATGCTTTGCTGTTGTAATGCATATGAGGACAGGCTGACAGAGTAAGTTTGTTAAACCTGGAGAAGACTCCAAGGAGACCTTAGAGTAGCCGTCTGGTAAGTGGAGGGGGTCTACAAGAAAGCTGGGGAGGGACTATTTACAAGGGACTGTGATGACAGGGCGAGGAGGAATGGCTTTCAGTTGGATTGGGGAACATTTAGACAAGACATGAGGGTGGTGAGACACTGGCACAGGTTGCCCAGGGAAGCTGTGGCTGCCCCATCCCTGGGGGTGTTCAAGGCCAGGCTGGATGGGGTCTTGAGCAGCCTGGTCTGGTGGGACGTGTCCCTGCCCATGGCGGAATTAGATGATTTTTAAGGTCCCTTTGAACCCAACCTATTCTGTGATTCTATGATTCTGAAAAAAAACCCAAACCAGTAAGGGGACGAACTGCAATAGGTGTGCAGAGAAGAGACAGGCTTTCTGTCGCTTCTTTTTTTTACGTTTTCGGCTCGATACCAGCCACGCCTTTCCAGCTCCCCCACCCTTCTCCCCCTGCGCCTCCAGGGCAGCCGCGCTCTGCGGTCGAGCGGGGGAGACCAAGCCGGGATGCTCACTGGCCACGCCCCTCAGCCATGACCACGCCCCCATTCCCAGTGGCCACGCCCCCTCCACAGCAGACAATGCCACCGCCCCCGCGCCCCCATTGGCTCCGCGACGCTCCCGCGTGACGTCACCGCCGGGGGGGCGGGGCGAGGCACACGATTTAACGGGCCGGTGCGGGGCGCGGCCGCTGCAGCGCAGAGTGCGGGAGCCGAGCGGCAGGAGGGCGCCGGAGGAAGGGGAGAAGCGGCGAGTCGGGCACCCTCGGAGCAGCGGGCACCATGCGTGAGATCGTGCACATCCAGGCCGGGCAGTGCGGCAACCAGGTCGGCGCCAAGGTACGCGAGGACCGCGCATCCCCAGCCCGAAAATGAAAAGCGCCCCCCCGGCTCGCGAAGGCAGCGCGGCTCCTGCTCCCCTGCCCGGGCTCCCGCGGGGCTGCGCCCGCGCTCGGCTCCGCCGCTGCCCTGCCCTCCCGCAGGCAGCTGCAGCATCCCAGCCGCTCCCACCACTGCCTCGCCCCTCGCTCCTCGGGTAGGGAAGTGGCGGTGTTCCAGTGCCGCGGGTGACACCCTCCCTGCGAGGCTTTGAAGGTGGTCGTAGAAGCTTTGGAGGTGCTTTGGAGCCATCTTGTAGAGGCTTAGAGGGTCTCGAGCCTCTGCGAGACAATGGGAGACCACCCAATTGAGATGCCTGGGGACTGTCGCTCACAGGATACGAGCTATAAAAGAATTAGCTTGCACTTGGGTGCTCCAGCTGCCTGTCTGCCCTCCGGGGATTCAGCAGCTGCAGCCAGGCAAACCCTTCTGCACTGACTCGCCTTCCTCCCGGGCAGCTGCTCCGCACTGCGAGGGAGTGGTCGGGCCAGGGCATTCACAGCCCCCCCGGCGCGTGATTGGCACCGGCCAGATGGCCTCAATCGCCCCTCTTCCAAAAATCTCTTCTAGTTCTGGGAGGTCATCAGTGATGAGCACGGCATCGACCCCACTGGCAGTTACCATGGGGACAGCGACCTGCAGCTGGAGAGGATCAACGTCTACTACAATGAAGCTGCTGGTAAGTGTGTCTGCTTCCTCAGACGACAGGCGTGCCAGTTCATCAAGGCTGGAAAAATCCCTGAACAAGAGCTGTCATCTGCAAGTGACTCCTCTAAGAGAGCTTTGTTCTCAGAATGGATTTGATAACATAGTAGTCTCGACAGAGACAGTGTGTCTCTCTAGGGAAATGCAGGGAGGCAGAAGGGATCATAGCAGGGCTCCTGTGATGCTGACTGTGAGGCTGCAACGCTGGCTCTGCTTCTTCACACAGGTAACAAATACGTCCCCCGTGCCATCCTGGTGGACCTGGAGCCCGGTACAATGGATTCTGTGCGCTCTGGCCCCTTTGGACAGATCTTCCGACCTGACAACTTTGTCTTTGGTGAGTGTGGCTGGCATGGAGGAGTCCCAAA
>WAAB01021907.1:156331-175965 GCA_013389865.1 Piaya cayana
TTGACCCACTCTCTGGGTGGTGGCACAGGCTCTGGCATGGGCACCCTCCTGATCAGCAAGATCCGGGAGGAGTACCCCGACCGCATCATGAACACGTTTAGCGTGATGCCGTCCCCCAAGGTGTCGGACACGGTGGTGGAGCCCTACAACGCCACCCTGTCTGTGCACCAGCTGGTGGAGAACACGGATGAGACCTACTGCATTGACAACGAGGCGCTGTACGACATTTGCTTCCGCACCCTGAAGCTGACCACTCCCACGTACGGGGACCTCAACCACCTGGTGTCGGCCACCATGAGCGGAGTGACGACCTGCCTGCGCTTCCCCGGCCAGCTGAACGCCGACCTGCGCAAGCTGGCGGTGAACATGGTGCCTTTCCCTCGGCTGCACTTCTTCATGCCGGGCTTTGCCCCCCTCACCAGCCGTGGCAGCCAGCAGTACCGAGCCCTGACGGTGCCCGAGCTGACGCAGCAGATGTTTGACTCCAAGAACATGATGGCTGCCTGCGACCCTCGCCACGGTCGCTACCTGACGGTGGCTGCCATCTTCCGGGGCCGCATGTCCATGAAGGAGGTGGACGAGCAGATGCTCAACGTGCAGAACAAGAACAGCAGCTACTTTGTGGAGTGGATCCCCAACAATGTGAAGACGGCCGTCTGTGACATTCCCCCGCGTGGTCTCAAGATGTCCGCCACCTTCATTGGCAACAGCACAGCCATTCAGGAGCTCTTCAAGAGGATCTCGGAGCAGTTCACGGCCATGTTCCGGCGCAAGGCTTTCTTGCACTGGTACACCGGCGAGGGCATGGATGAGATGGAGTTCACGGAGGCGGAGAGCAACATGAATGACCTGGTCTCCGAATACCAGCAATACCAGGATGCCACTGCTGATGAGCAGGGGGAATTTGAAGAGGAAGGAGAGGAGGATGAGGCTTAAGGATGTGGCTTAAGTCACCCTGATTTAAAAGGAACTTCTGTAAAGCAGGCATGTGTACTGAATGACTTCTGGTAGTGGTGGTAAAGCATGTTCTCTAGAAGCTGTGTACCCAGTTACCCTCTCGGCACTTGTAACTTTGACAGATTTCTCAATGTAACAGTTTGGTATCCCAATTATTATAATGGTTTTGTTCTTAAATGTTAAGAGCACATAAAAGCATGTATTCTAGATAATGTTTTCTGTCTTTCTTAACACCTCTATTGTATGCAAAACAGCTTTTCAGCCCATGTGTCAATTAGTAAGTTTAAAGAAATATCAGAAATCTTGCAGCACAGGGGTGTGCTCTGATCCACTGAAGCTCACATAATCTCAACATGTATGCTTTTTCATGTAAATATCTTTCATGTTTTTCCTTAGAAGGCTATCTGTAACTTGAATGAAAATGGAAAGGCAAGCCTATATCAGGCAAGGACAAACACCTCTAACTTGTTTTACACTTTAGGTCAGTGTAGGAAATCCTTAACTTGTCTGTTGAAGTCCTCTGCAAAACGCAGGTGTAGGTTATGCTTTCCTTCTGGCATTAGAAGCAACCTTAAAAGAGAAAAAAATCAGACATTGAATATGCATTATATTCTGTGAACATAGGTAATTAAAATATTTGTTGAGTTTTTTCCTTTATCTTGGTGATCCATTTACAGAACTGAAGTAAGTCTTGTATTATGTACTAAGACAATGTATGTGGTTCAGAATGTGAACCACAAAACCAGTTATAGCAACAAGAATATTACACCCCCACTTTAAGCTCAATTTATCCTCACCAAAATTTTGTGTCCTAGACCCAGTGTCTAAGAACATTTCTGGTGGTCTGCAAAGAAAACCTTCCCAAATTAATGTGATTGGGATTCATCTTTTTAAAGGTATGTAAAGTACATGAGCTCTTTTGCCTCTTAGAGAACAGTGGTTGTGTTTGGCAGTGAATGCACTGAAGAGGTCAGTACAAAAACATAGATTTCTTGTTACCACCCAAACTTAGTTAGCATTTGAACTTTGCCTAATCTTTCTGCAGAAAGACAAAATCCAAAACTAACACCATCCATTCATCTATTAAAGTAGAAAAGGTAGTTAGAACTTCTTCAGCTATAACAAAAGCTTTGGACTCATATCTATATGGGTTGTATCTTTAGGTTGTAATACTGCTACAAGTGCAACAAACTTGAAATGGTACATGCCGTTGCTTTTTATCTGGGAGAAAAATTACACCTCATGTACATACTTACTTTTCTCTATATTGTGGTGGGAAATTCTTAGTAAATGGGAGTAATTTAAAGTAGTTTCAACAGAGAATGAAAACCCTGGAGTGATGTGTTACTATGTTGCCTTCATGTTATTTAAGCCCCACTCCAGCAAGGGGGTGGGGGTGTCTTCCTTCTTTTAGTGGTGACAAATCTCGGGGAAAAGAGCAAGAGCATGTGAACCTACCCAGCTTTTCTAGCGCTTCTGATTTTCATTAAGTCTGTATGGTGCACAGACGTACCAACCTATAGCATGGTGGATGGTATCCACTACTGCTGTTAAGCCACCATTTTGCTACTGAACTCTAGTCACACCATGCAAATACAGAATGATGGCACATGCTTACTGTGAGATAAACAACCAATATATCTGCACTACACTCAGTAAAAGCTTTTTCTACTTTACTACTAGATAAAAATCAAGGCAAGAGAAGTTGATGGCAGAAGCATGTGTGGCTTAAAAAATATTAAATTTAAGGTTTTATTCTGCTTCATGATGGAATATACATAGGAGGGAGCGCTTCAGCATGAATCAAGTAAAGAACTCCTATACTTTGTTTTATTGGATGACAGCTTCTAACGCAGTTTTCTCTTCTGCTTGTCTTTCAAAGAGAAACTATCTGATCCTTGTCTAGTTTTTGTGATAATTTGCCTTAGTCAGCACCTGGAACATTTTGGAGCTTAGTGAAATGTAAGAGGATGATGTTCTGAGCAGGGTATGTGGGTGTAACTAACTAGCAGACATGGAATAAAACACCTGCCTGTTATTGTTAGGAAGGTGTTGTGTTCTTACCTTTCCCATGGCACAATGCATTTCTAAGACAGCAAGGCTGACTTTGAGGTAAATACATCACTCATCTCACAGCAATGACACCAGTGAACCAGTTCCTTACATTCTGCATTCATAAAACTGGGGTTTGTTCTCCCAATTTTCCCCAGTGCTAATTGTCACGGTCTGTTATTGAGTAGTAGCAGAACTCTTTAATTTGTGTGCAACTCTATGTAGGAAATTCAGCTAGTGAAATCCCAGGTTTTTACAGGAAGCTAGAGGTTTCAGATGGTGCCCTGAAATGTTCTTGTATATAAAGTAATATCTCTGAGCATAGTTGTAGAATCTTTTTTCCCTCATTTTGCTTTTCTTAAAAACACTGAAGATTCATGGGACAGTTGGAAAACCAAAGTCTGAGGCTGTTCAAACAAGAAGGCAGAGCAAACATCAGTATCCTGTGCTTCTCTCCAATAAGTGTGACTCCCTCTCCATTCATAGCATCTAAATTCACTGCTCTACCTAATGAGGAAGAAATGAGGTCTCTCACAGCAAAAGGAATGCAATGGCCATTACAGAGAAAGAGGAAAAAATCTGGTTGTTTTGATAAATGTTAGGGAGTGGTTCTGTGTGTGAAGTGGAAAGAGGAAAAGGAAGACCTTACTAGTTTTCTTTTGGAGAACATTAGGAAGGAGCTTACTAAAATATTCTACTACTTGTATTGCAAGAAAGGTCCAGCTATGCTTCTTGCATTGCAACTTGCTAGTGAAGTTTAGAACAGAGATAGAATGTTGATGTCTGTGACAGTGACAACTTGTCCAAATATTTATTTTTCACTTTGTGGGTTTGGACTACTTAATTTATTCAACAATGACTTATAAATACTCCATCCTACAACTTACCGGGAGCCTTTGATGTGCTTATGGATGTATTCTGCATGAGCCCTTGGAACCAAAGGGTCTTTCTCACCATGAATTATAAGTGTGGGACATTTAATATCTGGCAGCAACTGTTGGCAGATATTACCTAGGGAGAAAATAAATGAAGGTCATGCTTTGTTTTAAAATAGTATTAAAGACTGAAACTGCCTCTGTAAGGGATTGTGAGCTCCGCTGGGTTTTCAGTTATTGCCTCTCCTCATGAATAGCATGCCATTAATCTACAGAACTGTGCAATCAGAACTATAGTTAGCATTTATTTCTCCAAAATATTCCTTTACTGGAATTTGGTTCCTAAATGGATACTAGTTCAAATGGATACAGCAAACAAAGTACTTCTGTCCCACATTTCCCTCTGGCTCTTTTTGACAGTTCAAAGCAAACAGAGGCATCTCTCCCTGGCTTTGTTCTTCTCAGTGTTAGAATCTCACGGCCTTGGTGTTTAGGCTACATTTTGTTACATCTTTTGCCTGTTACAAGATTTGCTACTTTATCAAGTTAACTTAGGTTGTACTCGCACCTGTTCCACCTTCCCAACTCTTTGCTGGCTGTAGCAAGTTAGCTATTTAATACAAATTGTACTAAAGCTATTCAAACCTTATTTTCCCTGCCTATTCATCTTACAGAACCTGGAGAGTCTTTAATGTCACTAGAAGTAATTTTAATGCTTTCCTTAAATACTCTTCTATTTTCCCCCTTTTCTTTTTTTTAACTTAACTCTTAGAAATCCAGTTTCCAGGCTCCTTGTGTAACTTCCCAAACTCTGTCAAGAGAATCTTTGGGCAAAATGTACTAGATCAGTTCTATATTTCATCTGTCTTTAAGCTAACTTTGTCCTATTTGTAATTGGCTCCTTGCAGCTACCAACAGCTGTAGAGTTACTGCTCATATATGCACACTTAGCTCTAGTGTCATACGCTGTTTCACAGAGTTTTTACAATTGCTTGTTCATTTATATAGTCTTTGTTTGCAGTTCCGCCAGTCAAATATTTTCATTTAGAACATTTCACCCATAATCCTCAAACTCTTGCACAAGTGTTGACTATTTAGCAGAACAAGTAAATTTAGGTTATTTACCTAAGGACATATTTGGCAGTCAAAGTATTATTTCCTAGCTTCCAGTTCTAAGACTGTAGTATAGCGATGAAATTACATTTATTTCAGAAACACAGAACAGCAAGGAGAATCTTGAATTTTGCAGCTTTATGCAACTTGCTCAGTTTCATTAAGTGCTTGCACCTTCTAAAAGGTCATTTCTTATAATAATTCACATTAAAAGCTGTCACATTTAGGGTAAATAGTTGATGTCTTAAAAACAGCTAAAGTTGAGTTTTTTACTAACAAAGGCTTTATTGTCTTCCTTTTATCTCTGATGGAGTTTATTAACACCCTTTCTTGGTTCTGTCATATCTGCACCTTTGTGCAGTGTCTTAATGTTTATCCCATGGATGCTTGTTTGTAGTCGAAGTCATCCTCCCCAGGCTGCACCTGGGAAAAAACTGCAGTCTGACAGTTGCTTTTTTAAGAAAATGTTAGGCCTCTCCCAATATCTGACCCAGTTGCAGTAATTCAGCTCCTTGTTACATGTCTCAAGGTGGCTTCTTTTTCCCAGTCATTCCATCTCATAGTATTTGAGGCTTGTGAAGGCAGTAAAAGGATGGATGTCACAGCCAGAGTTTCACTGGCTTAGGCTTTAAATTTAAGCATAAATTAGTTCTAATTCTAGAAAGTAGTAAAATAAAATCACATCACAATTCATTATATTCCTGTGCTGGGAGAAATTCCAGTTTCATGTTGCTGATCCTATGCAAAACTTTATGGAAAAAATACAAAATGAAGGAATCCTGTCCTTATAGTACCTGCTGCCCTTTAATGGATGTCACCTCCTGCCTTTCATTATGAAAAATACATATGAGGGTTACAGACTCCTTGTTTAATGTACTATGTATTTCTGCATTGGGCAAATTTAAAGCAATTCTCTTCTGAATTAAAACAGAACTGTGGGTTATTCATGGTATCCTTGCTGCAAAAGTCTAAATAGAATAACTGCAGGAATCTTCAGAGATAAACATTTAATAATTATATTGCCTAGTTTAACTATTCTTTTTGGATTTTTAAACACCTGAGTCAATAGTGTTTTTTTCAAACACGCTTTGTTAATTCTGAGTTCTTAAAATCTGAACTTCCTTTTTTTAACTCATTATACACTACAAGTTTTGAAAGAGTGCTTCAGCTCCTGTTTGCAGAAACTGGAAAGAACACAAAGATTTCCATTCTGCTGAAATTAATTATACACCCTACGGTATTACTGTAACTCAACTGCTACGGCTTCTACTCTGAGTAGAAGAGGCAAAGTCTTCTTCAGAATGCAATCAACATCCAGCAGGAACAACTAGCTCTGAACAACAGCAGTTGCTCCCTAGTAACAGTCAAAAAAAGTGCTTAAATGACTTAGAGGAATCTGTAAAATACTAGCTACTCATTAATTAATATATTTTTTTATATTTTAAGAAGAGATAATCCTTGTCACCAACAGGTAATCCTTTGACACTGAGAGAGGAGAAAAAAGCTTGAGCAAAATTCCTCCTGTTCAGTCTGCAAAAAAGCAATGATTTAATAACGTAGTTTTGTGGTGAAACAAGAGGAGAGACTCATCAGCTAATGCTTCCCATAAATGTTTTTTCCTCCTGTACCTTGCTGGTTCTGCGAAGAGAGTACAGAGTATTGCTTTATTCATGAAAGTGAGTCAGACCCAGTTTTTAATGTCATATGCAGAGCCCTCCTTTACTGCCTGCTAGTAGTAATGTTAGATTATTATTTTTTTATTCAGAACTGTCTGCTATAATAATTGCTTCAGTTTTACACTGTAAAAGCCTTACCATCTGATTTTTCAGCAAAGCGAGATATTCCATCTACCCAAGCCTCACAGGTTTTTGCAAAGTATTCATGTCCATACATCTCTTCTAGTGGTTTCTTGACCTTTTCACTCCACTTTGAAACATCTCGGATGCCTACATAAAATAACATTGAAATAACATTAAAATATGTTAAGTCCTTTCCAGCAACAAGATATAAACCAGTATTGTCCTAATATGTGAAAGTTTTCAAACCAAATCGTGGATGTGTATTTCAAACCTGAAACCACTCTGAATTGTTTTAAATAATTCAACAGTATGGGAAGTGTATTAGAAAGGTAGTTTTACAGTCTCTGCTGAGGCCTTTCTGAGTTTCAGAAGACCATCTTGATATTATGGTCACACGGGAAAACAGAAAAAAATTAATTATCAAAGGACTCAGTCCTCAAGCTTCTGATGTTTCTTTTTGGAGGACTTGCAGTAGAGATGCTCAAGGAGGTCGCTTGGTTATAAGAAGGGAACTGTTTTATAACAGTATGCAAGGGCTGGATTTTTTTTTTAATATATCCTTCAGCCTTTGCTTTGGCTCATGGATGGAAGTTCTTCCATAGCTGCTACCAGTATTCAGAGGAAGGAAGATCTTACTAAGGCATTCCAGCAAGCTGACATCATGGTACCTTTTCCATAATCTTACAAAAAACCAAGCAACTGTACTAAGAGCATCATGACTCATGGCAGGCTGGCTAGAGCTGTACAAATAATCTGACATTCCAGTTACTTATTTATCAGATTTATCTGGCTCCCTTTTCCCCCTAAAATTTTCAGTACTGCTCATAAACCAGATATTCATGAGGGTGACTTTCACTCAACTGTATTTCAGCTGTATAGCTTTGTATCAATAAAGCCCAAACCAATGCTTACATAGCAGAGAACCTGAGAAGTACTGAATCATCAAACAGTAATGTATGTGGCTAGGAAAGCTTTTCATTGGTTTCAAATGGGAATTAAAGGAAGAAAGGAGTGAGGTGTTAATTAACAAACAGAACCTGTTCAGCCAAAGGAGCAAGGTAGCAGTGACTGAAAGTGCTTTCTAACAACATCTGATTGAAACTGAGTTTCCTCACCCCAGGCTAGTGGTTACTGAACAGATGTTTCGCTTGTAGAATCTACTGTTTCATCCTTGTGGCTGGCCTTAATTTTGAAAGGGTAGGGGGAAGCCAATGTTGAAAGGACATAGCTACCAAGTATGCCTTTGCCTCCTACCAAACCCTCCACGGCAGCTGAGATGCACTGATTGGCCAGCTGTGGACTTGTATGGCTACTCTCCAAGTCCTGTCACCCACAGAGAGATGTTGAAAGCACCAACCCAGGAAGAGGCCAAAGGTGAGCACTGCTGTGGGCGCTCCATGTAAAGTAAGATTTGTGGATTTTTTAGATCTGTTTTGGTTACATTTTAGCCTGTTGGCTGATATTGACTGATGCATATTTCAAAATCATATAATAAAAGATTTAATAAATATAAAACACATAAAGAAATAAAGTACCATCCTAACAAAGCTAAAACACATTTTGCTTACTTGACTAAAAAATACACTAGTGCAAGTGCTTTAGCACAGATGAGGTAGGTCCCCATCTGCAATATATATACTTGTAATTTAGCTGAAGTGAGTTAGATTTCACAGCTGGTATAAATCAAACTCCAATCACTTAAATGAAGTTATAATGGGTCACATTTGTTGGAAGTCTGTATGGCTGACTCTCTTAATTTCTAATTTCAAAAGGAAATAAGGTGTTTTTCTGAGTCCATCGGTAGCTTTTGCTATTTTCCTTTGGAGTAGCAAGTGGCCAGATTCTATTTCATGTGAGTGGAATAAGGATCAGAAAACCCATTTCTTTGCTAAGGTTTTGTAACCACAGAATCAACTTCAAAGGCATGCAAATTAGGCATCTGGGATGTTTGCTTGAATGATTAGTTTGCTTGAATGATTAATTTGCTTCCTGAATTCCAATGGTAAGTTATGAGCCTTTTTTTTTTTTTTTTTACTGTCTATATATCACAGAGGCCTTAGAGGCAAAAGCTGTTGTGTGCAAGCCCAGCTCAGTGACTTTCTATGGACCTTGTCTAAAGGTTGCAGAAGACACGAGAAAACAAATGAAGCCTGAAATTGGTAGTAGTATTTGGAATTTACTTTTACGATTTTATTACAGCAACAAAAATTTTACTTTCTGAAAAAAACTACTGATACTTTTCCACAGTGTAAATTGGTAAGGACTTTTAAAGAATCCCATTGTTACCTTTGGAGCCATTGCTAGGAGGCTTCTCACTATGACTTTAATCTATCCCTATACCTAGCAACTTGATGGATTTTGAGTCCTATTCGTTTGTGTTTGTTGTGTCCTCAACTCTGTCTCCACCTAGTTGTAATGTGACTGAAATCCTTAGGTTAAGAAGAAAATAAAATAATTCTTTGAGAATATGATATTCAGTTTGTACATACCATTGTAAATTCTCACATCCTCTTGAGTAACGCTGGCATTTGCTCCCCAGACAACCAGCTTGTGGATAAGAGTTGGATACTTTGCAGCTGCAATGAGTGCTGTAATTCCACCATCGCTCCACCCCAGCAAAGAGAACTTCTTAAATTTCAGTGCCTTGTTTTGCACAAGAAAGTTGTATGCAAATCATCAGCTGATTTTACAAGCAAATATAAAATGTTTCTTGAAAACTAACTGTACAGATTTAGATAGAACACTAGTAGAACTATAGTTAGCTTTCATAATTAGAAAATATAACTTTCCTGCTATATAAAAAATACTTAAGAAAAGGTCAAATATTTAGAAAACAAGGGAAACACCCACCCTTCCAATTTTCTACAACTAGGCATATTAGGGTTTTGCTGCATTTAAAATGCCCTCTTGAAATTAAGAAATGTTTATTTACAATGGAGAGTAAAGACCTCAGAGAGCCTGACAGCACCAAGAATCTGTGGATTTTCTTGGTATAAAGTTGGCAAAGATTATCACAGTGGGGGGTGATAGGTAATCCAAGACCAAGATGAACAAGAAACAGAAAAGTTTAAGACTTGAAAAATGGAGCCCAGTGACCTAATTTACTGATGCTCGCTGATCTAAAAAAAAGATCTGCTTCATAACAAGCAAAAAGTGCTCTAAGTATTTGCTACAGGATTGTAAAGAATTTTAGCATGTAATTCACATTTTCTAAAGTTTTTAAGTGTATATTTTAAATGTCACTTCATATAGAATTGCAATTAAAAATATTAATAAATTACTTCTTCTCAAAAAGGAAGACTCAGGCCAAAAAAATATGACAGTCAAGACCTTAATTCACTCTGACTCATACAGTGCTTTCCACTAGAATTTGAAACTATTGCTTCCTCATATACCACAACCTGTGGTAGGGGGTACTGACAGGGACCTGATAGAGGTTTGTGTGCATGTGATGCTCAGTGGGCAAGAGGTAGGGAAAGTAAAGGCACTCAGGAGAAAAGGTATCTTTTTCTTGTGGTTTTGTTTGTTTGGAGGTTTTTATAAGGTGTGGGTGGGTTGGTTGGTTTGTCTGTCTGTCTGTTTTCAGGAATTATAGCCTCTTAGATGTGATTAATGAAGATATTGTACTTTTGGATGAAAAAGAGCAAGTTAGTTGAGTGAGTTGTCTGGGTGCTTGGTGTTCTGTTGTTGAAAGTCCAGCTAACGGACTTCTGACAGAAGAAAGCAAAAATGCAGGCAATGATAGAAACACAAGGACAGAAAAAAGTTTCTAGTCTGCTTGCAAGTGCAAGGCTGTAGTGAGATACAACTGTATCAATTGACCTAATATCTAGGAAAGTTTTTATCACTTTCAGGCTTTTCTGGGTTTGGCTTCTTCTTTGTTATTAGGCTACTATAGTGTTGCTGAAATTATATTTCACTCTGCTGAGCTGACAGCAAGAAAAAGAGAGCCTTGATTTTTAGCAGCTGATCACACGTTGGCCCTGGCCTGCTGAAAAAAGTAGTTACCTGCAACCAACTTCCAGTATCATGTTGCTGAAGGGTTATTGGCATCTTGGGAAGTTTCAGGAGTTGGCAGCAGTGCTTATAAAGCTTAAGTTTTTGCTGTTGCTGTTCTCCTACCACCACCAGCAAATTATGGATCTCAAAGTTGGTTGATAGGTAGGAGAGCTGATTAAAATTTTAGTTTTTCATGCCAGATTATTTGTCAGAGCTTCAATTCAGATCTATTTGCCTCCAGTATTTTTCTTGTTTACTAGCTATTACCTTGATGCATTCTTTTGATTGTCTCAGGATGCCTTTTCCAGCAAGAGGAATTTAATTTATCCTTTGCAACTTCAAAAACAATGTGATGGAACAGGTGTGTTGGATACAGTATGCATGTTTGCTTTCTTTGACCTTGAACTACTTACAGTACAATCCTCTATGTGACATTGTCAATAATTTGAGAGCTGGTTGCACAGCTCAGTTCTGCAGGTGACTTTGTAGCGGTTTTACCATGCAAGTGAACAAAATCTCTTTTGAAATCACCTCCTCTGTCCAGGCCTATGTGAAATGCAACCAAATTATTATATATGCTGTGGCAGGAGTAAGTTACAACAGTGAGCTGCAATATGGCAGCGCTATGCACTCTGTGCTTTCATTGGATCACAGGCAGTGATCACAAGTGGTCACAAGTAAGGTTTGTGATCTAGCTACAAAAACTTGGAGAAACCCAAGCTAACTCTTTCACTAGAACAGTGGATATGAAGAGCAAGAAGCTCTTAAATATTGATGATAATTATTTCCATAATGATTGTTTTAATGCTACTGGCCTTTCCTAGGATTAGTCCTTCAGCTGAAATGCAGCAAAGTGGACTTGCTTGCATTATACTCTTTTCAGCTCAAGCAAACTCCTTCAGAGAACACATGCATTGATACAGAGTAGTGTCACCTGCATCATGGTGTTAAACACACTGCAGAATTTCAGCTTTTGTTATTTCACAGAAGCCTTGCAGCACTCGTAGCTCCAGCACAAACAACAGAATCTAAAGGATCCTAGAATAAAAGTTCTGAAGGCTAATTTGTACAAATGTTTTTTGGCCAAGTGTAGGCCAGTGAAGTATATAAGCTGTACATCACCATAAAGCCCTCTACAGAACTCCCTGTTTCATTCTGGAAATTCTATTTGGGATGATTCCTTGGGATTTGTGCTATCCTTTGCTATGCTAAAATAGAAGCAAGTTAGCCTGCTTGGGAAGATTTGAATCATTTGTTATTGTATGCATGTATCAATAAACATCTTCAAAAAACCGGGATGTTTTCTCATTTGTTTTGACAGCTTTAGAGATTGGTAGGCTGTTGTCCTGTTTGACTGGAAGCTATTCTCTTTGGGGATAGCTCTGTTTTCCATTTTAAATTTATTAGCATTTGAACAGAGGTAGGAAAAGGGGTTACAACCATTTAGACTGAAAGTTTGTCACCTATCCATGACAGCATCTTTATTTTCTTCGTTAGCATAGTAGAAGAAATTGGTGGTTTATGGTGCAGAGAGATTGCTTTTATGGTTAGAAGGCAAAACTGTGTCTTAATCCTGATTCTGCTGTCAGACTTATTTTGTTTCACCACACAGAATGCCCCAGGAAGACTGCATTTCCAGTTTTGTATAGGTTTCTGGAAGGTTACTGCTTATTACAGAAATGCAATTGGATTGACTGTCTGAATCTTGTCTCATATTTATGGAATTTTAACGCTCTGCCAGTTTTCTTAACAAGGCCAAAGAGACTGTATAGCTTAATATAACAAAGACAAAGTATTAGTTAGAAGAAAACCACAACATAGTGTTAGCACTTATAGGATAGCATAAAAGAGGAACACAGAAACGCAGATTAGAAATAAAAAATTCTGCAAGATGGAGAAGTAATAACAGCTTTAGGTCACATTCACAACAGCTGTATTAGTTATTAAGATCTGAGATGATCACAGGAACCCTTTGATTTCCCACAAAAATTATCTCAGTAATATGTTGTAAAATGCGAAGTGCCAGGTAACTTTTTAGAATCAAGTGTCTACTGAAATGGGCTGGTCAAGAAAAAATGCCAAGATTCTATTAACTAAAAAATTTTCATTACTGTAATCCCTTACACTTAGCATAGACTTTGGTTTATACATACACTTTACCTAAACTTACGTGGTTCTTGGCTGCAAACAACTTAGGCAGGGTTTTGGAATAAGCCCATATTGCTTTATGATTAATTCCCACTGCTGAACCTCTATGTATATTGCAGAAGAGATGGAAGAAGAAATATTTTCCAGAACAGTGGGCATCTGCCCAGTTTTAAGCCTTCATTTGTATGACTTTTTGCATACTTTGCTGTCTGCTGGAAACAGCCTACTTAGCAGTACTTTTCCTTCACCTGAAAATTTGAAGGGGAAAAAGCTTTAATATATATAAAAATAATAATAAAATTTCTGAATATACTTACTTGCATAAGATCCACAGCATCTTTGGCATCCCTCTCAAAGAAATCTGGGGGAAAGTCTCGAGACGGAGGAATGGACTGTCCATATCCCCGAGGATCCCAAGCAACAACTGTGAAAAGTTGCTTATCCATAGACTTAAGTTGTGGTCCAAAATCGGTTTGACCACTCCCTGAAACATCATTTTTTAGTTACAGTAATCACAATGATACATAAACAGTACATATACTGGAAATAGTAAGCCTGGGGAACTTGTAACTTGTAAAAGAAATTATCCATCAACCCATCAACTGAAGTACTATCTCTAATTGTAGCTAACCTTTGCTCCTCTCAGGAAGTACCACAATAAAAATCTTTAGAACTATCAGCAATAGGCTCAGATAAAAACATTTCTGGTAGGTTTGTAAGCTTATGAAAAACTGTGCTCTACATATGTGCCTGAATGCAGAATCTTAAATTGAGTTACTGGGGTAGGGATTTATCTTTAACAAATTTAAAGCACTAGAACAGCCATTGCTGTTTATCTGGTTATTCTATGATTCTATGATCTGAACAGCACAGAAGAAAGTGAAAAGGGAGGAACTTACTGACTCTAAGATACAAATTTGTGGGTGAAAAGCAATGTTTGAGACAGTTTTTCTTATTTAATAAAACACTTCTATGAGAATATTTATGCTTAAGCAACAAAGTACTTAAAGCTTAGCTTTGAGACAATGGTGACACAAAAGCATAAAACTGTAACTTTTGATTTTTCTAATATGTATGTTACCAAAATAAGACAAATACAGTCATCTCTCTGATGCAGAACAGTTTCTTTTATTGTTAGCTCAGCTCTTTAAAGGATTAAAAAATTAAGTACTCCAGATTGTTGCACTAGGCTATCTGTGAACACTAGCATAAAGATAAGACTGCTATTTATTTCTTACTTGCATTATGGTCAATTGGTAACAGGTTCATGTGCTACTTGATTAAAACATGTTAATATCTAATATATTCAAACGATGTAAACCAAATTTGCTCTCCATTATTCTATTAAAATTTGAGGGCATTTAATATTTTTTTTTTCTGTTTACTTGGAGAAATGTGTCCTCAAATACCTCCTTCTTTACCACCAACTGTTCTAAATGATAAAAGAGGCTGCATACAGTGTGCCATGACAGGCTGACTACAGGCTGACATGATCTCTTCTCTCTTGCAACACCAATTAATAGCTAGAGTCAGAACAAAAATATCAGGCTGTCTGAAAAATAACAATGAAACCTGATTAATATTAATCACATATTGTTACATAGGCTTTGTATCAAATCTCTGCACTGTCATGCATACACTCATTATACTATATTTTTGTAACTAAAAAAAATTCCATAAGGCTGAAAGCATATCTGAATGCTGTGCTTTCTCAGTACTTCCCTAGATAGAAATATCACTTTTGTTTTAATGTAGTTTACAAATAGACTAATTAATTCTATTGAGTTAAAAGCACCTATCTGGTAGTCACAACATACTTAGTTTTTTAATACTGTAAGTAGCATGTCATAATATTGAAAACTTAGCATCAGAACAAAGGGAAGAAGTATGTGACAGAATTTCAAGTTCACCCCAACATGTTGCCCAAAACTATTAAATCAAAAACTAATACTGGTAAATATATGAAGCCTAACTACTACTGCCTATATTAATGCTGACTGAACAATAGCAGTGTACACATAATAATAATATTACCCACAACTGAAGAAATACATACTTTCTATTTAAGGAGTTAGAACTGGCAACAGGATTACTAGTTTAAAAAGCTGTTTAAAATTGATAGGTTAAAACATAACTACCAAAGCACCCCTAGCATTAACTTTTTCCAACCTTCCCTTGAGATTTTCCTTTTTTCCTAAGGAAAGAACCACTTCACAAAGACTTGAAATGCTGCTGCCAAGAACAAATGTTTCCTGCTCTTCAGTTCTTGGCATTTTATCATCTTCATCCAGCAATTCAGTTAAGCGTGAGCCCAATTCTGAGCACAATAACAGTCCTACTGACAGCCTGCTATGAAGTGATAGTTAGTCTGATTGCTTCTTTAGAACTGCAAGAACCCAGAAAAAAAAGCCTGTGTTAATTTTAAAAAGTTGTTATCAAAAGCAGTGGTTTTGACAGATCAATATCACTTAGTTAGGAGAACCTGTTGTCCATGTTAAAAAGCCATTGAGAATCTTAATGATGTTGCCCTAAAAACCCAAAGCAATAAAACACATTTTTAAGCACAAGCAAGCCTCAGATGTGCCTTTTTCACTGATAATAAGCTGAGGTGCTGCATTATATCTTTTAATTTGGCTGGAATGCACCTAGTTTCTAAAAAGGAATGTATAATTCAGTCTGTGTAACAAATATAGCTGACCTGATTTCATAGAATCATAGAATCACCAGGTTGGAAAAGACTTCCAGGATCATTGAGTCAAACCATTCCTATCAAATACTAAACCATGCCCCTCAGCACATCGTCCACCTGTCTTTTAAATATCTCCAGGGATGGNCTGAAGTGCAGTCTCACCAGAGCTGAGTACAGAGGGAGAATAACCTCCCTGGACCTGCTGTTATTTTGCACCTTGTGTAAGTATTTGCCACCTGTGCTGAACACCTTTTTGCACACTTAACTCCAAAAGTACAAGTGACTATTACACATTGTATAAAAGTGTCTGGAGGGATAAATGACATCTCTAAAAACTGTTAACTAATTGCAATAACTCTGCCTTTTTCTATCTGTTGTATGTGCAGCAATGTTTCTAATGACAATGCACCATAAGCAAGTGTTGAACATACTACAAAATAGTCTCATGCATTCTAGCTTGAGACAGGCTGGAAAAAAGGGTGGTCACTCTACAGAGATAAAAAAGAAATTCCAGACCTAGCATTCCGGGAAGCAGAAGAACTGCATGGCTTCCTTCTCCTGTCTGCTGATAATGTAGGTGGACTCCATTCACTTGGATTTTGGCAGATGTTATTGAAGTACTAGGGATGGGGAAAGGGAACGAAACAGGGAAACATTCAGACAGTCAGTTCTCTACCTGGTCATTCAAGCAATACGGAATAATTATTTCTAGATGTTAATGACAATATAGTGAGATTTAAATGAGTCACTCACCTTTAATGGGTGCACAGAAGATTAAATGAAAAACTTGTCAGGAGCAAAGAAATATTCAGTTGTGACCACTATGTAGCATTTGTACTTAGGTTTCACAAATATAGCTCAGTGACTTAAGTTATTGAGGAGGGAAAAAAAAGTCTTGACTGCAACAAGGGGGATATACAAGCAGCTTTACATGGCTACAGAAACGCATTGAGAGAAATGTATTAGATAGGAGAAACCTCATTCTGTCACAGCATAACTTTTGAAATGGCTGGTGTTCACTTTGTTATTACTAAACTAATATGCCAGAGAAATGGCAACCTATTGTCACACCTATTATTATATAATGTCTCGATACAAATACCTAGTGAGAAAGCAGAAGCATAGATTAAAGGTATCTTCTTAGCAGTATAAACCATTGCATCTGTTCTCCCAAACAAATTTGTGCTCTAATGGCTGTAAGAGATCTTTCTAACAGCCTAACTCACTGTACTTAAAAGTAGTACTATGACAACATTTTTGCCATTTGGTTGCTAATGATTAACCCTCATTCCCTGCACTTCTCAGTTTACGTAGATTTAATATTCTTGCCTATGAATTCAATCAATGTGAATTTTACATGCACACAGAAATTCTGTTTTCTAGTCTTATATGTAATAACAATATCTTCCATGATCTGCAAATTATTAAAAACTCAATTCCAAACTATTTACAGGACAGGATGTAAGCACAGTTCCACCTGCATGGAGTTTAAAATGGTGGATTAAATGTAAATAATCCCACAAATTTAAACCTTTCTCATAAGAAAAATGAAAACAAATAGCTTGCAGACTCAGGTTCCCAATACATAAGTGACAGTTAAACCACAGGATCCGTTCAAAACAATGTCATTTGGATTTTACTTAGGATCTTTATCTGCATAACCAATCACACCAAATACAAGCTGTGATTGTGTAGAAAATGATCAGCCCTTTCTGTCTCTGCAGATCCAGTTTGAGAGACAGAGTACAAAGGCAGATCTGTGGCAGGAATACACCTCAAAGAAACTCATTGTGCTATTATAATTCATTGAGTTCTGCTGAATTGTTATGCAAATATGATTCAAGTGATTAGTTTGAATGTAATGTTAAGCCTCCTTAAAGTCCATATATGTGACTATATATTTCACAACTTGAATTCTGAATGTAGCATTCAGATGGCCTTCTTATTGCCTTTTAAAATACCTGACTTTTGCTTTTTACTATCTATAAAAGAATATTTTTTTCTGGATATACCTTCTTTTGGTTTGTCATTAATTTTAACAGGTTATTCTATCAAAGTTCTCACCACAGCAAACAAGTACCTTGATCTTATTAAATTTTATAGAAATATGTGGGGTTTTTTTGCTTCTGATTAATAATTGCAAAACCATTTCCAATTGTTTATTGTTTATTTTTTATTTTTTAAAGGTACTAAGGGTAATTTAAATAGATAAGGAACATATATTCTGCTTTCCCAACTCAGACGCCAGATTTTATTTTTCACACAGTTCTGCATTTTGAGGGATTAATTATTAACATCACAGGCTTGAGAATTTTGCTGAGTTTGTGATGCTTTATTTTATTCTTGGATTGTGCTTTAGTGTGAAGTCCAATTAAATCCAGGAGTTTCACAAAGAGAGTATTTTCAGTACTTTCTGGACCAAGAACAAATGAGTTGGTGCCTTTTATGTGCTGATAAACCATACTAGAACTGGCTACACCTAAGGCAGATTTGGTCTTCCCCACGTCGTCAAGTTTCTGTGAGCCTGAAATCACTTTATTATGCTTCTCAGCATAACTTCACTTCCATCAAGTTTTCATAGACTGCATTTTCCATCAGGTAGCATAATCAGAAACTGTTTTTAAAAAGACAAAACCAACCCCTTCTCCACGATTTTGTAACTGAATTAGTAATGTTAAGGTGTGTAGCTCTTTAAGAAGCATTGGGTATGTAGTGCCTGTGTTTAACACAACAGTACAGATGCAGAGTAGACAGACTTTGTACTATGCCTTGCTGGAGGTCACACTTCACCTCATATTCTGCAGGAGTGCAGCTTAATCTGGGAACCACCTTTCTGTTCCAGCTGTGCTACAATGCAACCTGGTTTTATATCTGTGCTGCGGAGGGGTGGATAAATTATTATTACTGTTTTCCTTAATAGGATTTGTAGAATAAGTGGTATTATATATATCACATGTATGAATTCTCTTTGCAAGCTCGGTGACATTGAAGAAACACCTTACAGGCAGGCGGCAGAGAAGCAGGGAGGGAAATGGACTGGCAGAGGGGAGGGTGGCAGACGCTGATGATGAGAGGCTGTACAGCCTTGCTTGTGCAGCTCCTTGCAAGGAAAGAAAGGGCTCTTCCTTCCTAAGAAGTGGGCACCTCAGGGTACACCCAGTGACCCTGCTTTGGCTCTACCTGGAATTGAGTGTGTGCCCTTTTTGGTAAAACATCTTGTTCACAGACAGGCACACACACACACAGAGAGACATACGCATCCCCACAGACAAGCACACACAGAATCACAGAAAGACACAGACACATACAGACACACACAAGCACACAGACAGACAGACCGACCGACCAACACAGACACACAGTTCCAAACAGACACAGAAACACACAGACAGAAAGACACTCCCTCCCTCCCTCCCGCAGGCCCCTAGCAGGGAACAGGAGGCAGGGGAAGGGGGCAAGGAAGCGGCGATATTTTTTTACCCGTAGGAGGCGGCCGGTCCCCGGGAGGGCGGCAGCACCAACAGCAGCGCCCGGAGCGCCCGCCCCACGCTCCTCTGAGCCATTTTGACCACAGAGCCCGCCCCGCCGGGGAAGGGAGGAGAGGGGAGGGGAATGGGGGCACCGCCCCCATTCCCCTCCCCTCTCCTCCCTTCCCCGGCGGGGCGGGCTCTGTGGTCAAAATGGCTCAGAGGAGCGTGGGGCGGGCGCTCCGGGCGCTGCTGTTGGTGCTGCCGCCCTCCCGGGGACCGGCCGCCTCCTACGGGTAAAAAAAATATCGCCGCTTCCTTGCCCCCTTCCCCTGCCTCCTGTTCCCTGCTAGGGGCCTGCGGAAGGGAGGGAGGGAGTGTCTTTCTGTCTGTGTGTTTCTGTGTCTGTTTGGAACTGTGTGTCTGTGTTGGTCGGTCGGTCTGTCTGTCTGTCTGTGTGCTTGTGTGTGTCTGTATGTGTCTGTGTCTTTCTGTGATTCTGTGTGTGCTTGTCTGTGGGGATGCGTATGTCTCT